>CM076581.1:1556164645-1556340998 GCA_034641835.2 Pinus albicaulis
ATGTAAATATCTATAATTTCTTATAAAAACATCTAAATTTCTCCCAACATCATCATTTTACCATACCATCATGTTGGAAAACTTTGTTCCAGTATTCATCGAAATTTATGCCCCATCTATGCACCTGTGTTAGACTCCCAAGGTAAAAAAAATTATGACCTATTGGTCATATGCATCTGGTATTCTCCTAATAACTTCAACTCCTGATTTGCACCATGCCTCTACAGTAGCAAGTCCCCACCTTGCTACATGATACCTCACGAAACTTTCTCCTGAGTTTGGGATTTTGGAATCTTACTGGTCCTCTTCTCTAGAACCCTTCAATCACTCCTTTCTCTAGGCTGCTAAAAATATCCTCACCTTCCTTTATTGTCACCTGCAAAGTGAAACTTAAAAATATTACTAGATATTTGCTCAACATGTACCTTGTTATATTTCTTCTGTTGGAAACTATGACATTTACTTGTTGCTTAACTATTCAAAATTTCCAATACACTACTCCAAAAAATCCCTCAGATTCCATACAACCAACTATACCTTCCTTCTTTCCTTTTGTCAATTTCATCCTTTAATTTTCTATCTTCATGCTGCTCATAAAATAGTCATTTTCTTCATCCACTATAAAAACATCCTCATTATCATTCACACATGTGTTCGTCACCATTAAGTTGTCCTTCCATGGTTGCAACTCAACTCCCTTGAGTTTTTCCTCCAACTGAGCATTTATCTTAGTCTCAACTTCACCTCCAACGAATGTAATTTTACTTTCTTCCAGAGACTTCAATTGTAAACATGGTATTCCTCATATTTCTATAATAGTCCTCTCATCACCTCTATATATAATTTGATATCGTGTTTGTCCTGCCTTGATCTACTATGGATTCTCTTTAAACCTTTACTATGACTCTTAGTAGTCACAAATTTCCTTCTTCTATGAGCTTCTCCCTGCTCACTATGAGCTACAAACAAGCCACTGCAACAAGCTGACTCCATCAACTTGCTTGTAAATACCATACCAAGCTCCTTCATGCCTAGTATTCTCCCAGTATTTCTGTTAACTCCTTCTTCTAGAATCTTCATCCAAGTACTCTCTGCTCTTATGGATTCTACATGCAATTAATCACCTTCTTCCTCTAAGAAGTTTTTTGTTCCTCCTCACTTTATACTATAAGGTTATATTCCGTCATCCTCAATTGCAAACATTCATCATTACTACTTCTAATAAAAAATTAACCCACAGTTTACTGAAAACAAAAGACCATTACCTCATGGTTAAATATTCATTTGAACACACAATTGTTGCTGAATAATTATTCTTATTGATGTAACCCCTTATTTGTTGCAAACCTTCCCATTCTTTAAATCAACACCATTCTTCCTGCTCATAACTCTTGTCATATTTCTTGTAGCAACTATTTCACATGATTGAGTTCTTCTCTAACTCAACCATCTCCCTCTCAAATTCTTAATCACTCATTCCCTTGATCTCGACTGATTTCGCCCTTTTATTCTTCTACTTGAGACTTTCCTATAAACCCTTGTTATGAATAAGAACAATCATCTTCATTTCTTCCTCTTGTGAACTTTGCTTGTCTACTAGGGAGCTGCAACAAGCCCTTATTTTCTTTGTAACAATTATGTAACTTTTCACCCATACCAAGTCATCCTCCTGGTATCTTCTCTTCTATAGGTTATCTGCAATAGAACCTTTTATTAAGCATTATTTCTCCTCCACTTTAAAATTTGTTAGTTGTTGCATCTTCAACTATGCACTCTTCTTAGTTTTTTTGTTGGGTCTTGTCACTTTTTCTTCATCCAAGATATTTTCTTGCTCCTTCTTCTTTGACATAGCTTACTTTCCATGACAACTACTACCAACTCAGTCTTCCTATGAATTCAACTTATCACCCTCTTGATGTAAGGTTCTTCTTCCCTAACTATTTGTGACAAGTTTTTTGGTTGCCTCAATACCAAGTTCTATGCTTAGTGTCTTTCCTTCTCCTGTCCTTTATGCCATTGTTCATCTTCTTTGAAAAGTATCATCCAATAGTGCACTTCCTCAAGATGCAAATTCAAATAAGATAAATGATTCAATATTTCAAACCCTGATACAAGAATTCCTCTAGGATTTTGCCCCAATTTTATCCTGCTCCAAGATCTGTCATTGTTGTCATGTAATTCTGCATTACTTCTTGCAAGTTCTGTTGTGCTTCTTCCAATGAATCCTCTTTAAGCGAGCTTCTTTCTCCTTGCACATCTTTAACTTCTTAATAGTCTTCACACTCTTCAAATGTTGTCTCTTTCATGATAGAATTGTGAATCTTCCTATCCATGCATCCATCACTTCCTAATGTTATGCAATTTTCAATCTTTCGTGCTCACAATCTTCAATGCTTTCCCTGTGATAAAAAATCTTCAAAATTACAAAAAAAAAAAAAAAAAACTTTTCAGACTCTCTATCAGTCAAACCTTATTGTCTCTTTAGTCTTCCAGCATCGTTCATTCTAGGTTCTTTTCTTCCAAAGAATCTTATGCTAACAGTTGTCAACTAAAGAGCTTTCCAACTCTTATACCACTTGATGATAGAACAAGATGGGTTACCCTGGCTGCCAATAACCCAAGATACTCCACACACATAGATTTGTCTTTAAACTCAATTCCATTTAAAAAATAACTCGGGAAACATTTCACATACACATTAAAAAAGAGAACATGGAATTGTTTTATCAAATTATATGAGAGACTCCATAACATGGATTTCTCTCACCTTACAATTGTTGTTCTAACCTCATCCAACTTACATATTCTTCTCTTAACCAATGATGCAACAAGTTAGCTAAACGTCTTCAAAAACCCCAACACATAGTCCTGCAAACTATTGGTTGTAGGCGCTATGAGTTGATTTCGTAGCGATGTTATAAAATATTGTAGGCGCTACAAGTTTAGCTGATTTCGTAGCACTTCCCAAAAAATTTCCTTTTCAAATTCTTGGAAGGTGAAATTACTCGGCCTTGCTCCCAATCGATTATCCACAACTATAAGTCCCTCCTTAATGCAAAATATGGTTTCATATGCCTTTCTCCATCATATTTGCAGATCCATATCACATTTTCCAATCCAAATGATTCACAAGAAGGGTTTTGACAACACTCAAATAGGGTACTCTGTTTTATGTGACAATGCTCTATTCGTTGTAAATTCCATGCAATATCTACTCTTGAACAAAGAGAACATTCATCCATAGGTTTTTTGAATAAGACACAAAAGAGCCATCAATAACCACGCAATGATTAGGCCATAATATTCATACTTCTAATTTAAATCGACTCTTTAGGCCTCAACCAGAGTTTACGTTGATTTCAGATAGCAAAATCTTCACCAAATTTTGTTCAAATTTTCATATGGGGAAAGGCTAAACAAAAGGGTCTCAATCAAAATTTACATTTGTTTCAACACTCAAAATCAGAGTCCATTCTACAGGACTAACAATCAACCTCTAATAAGATCTTGTAGGATATTCAAGGTCCTTTCTTACATGAATTTCTTGTCTCTCAGAAATCACAATCCTCATGAATTCAACCATTCATATTTTGTACCAAACGAAAACATGACACATAGATTTCTAACTCATTTGATTGATCATTTACATTTCCCCAAAAATAAACAACTTCATTAATAATAGAATGACAAATAAATTACAAACACAAAGGCACATAAACATATTTTCTCATTAATCAAATTCAATTATGTATTAAACTGAAATTGGTCAGATATACAATGTGGGCATGTGCATCCCAGGCCCCTTGACCTCTGTTGCTCCACCTCTCCACCTATTCTTCTACTTCTACACACTCTCTCTTCCCAAACACTCTTCCTCATTAAGAAAACAGAGGTACAGATTATCCTTTTCTCCTCCTTTTTTACTTCTACTACACACCCTCTCTTCTCAAACACTCTTCATCATTAAAAAAAAAAAAAAAGCTAACATAGGAAAACCAAGAGTCATAAGAAGAATCATCTCCCCTTCTCCAAAAAATAAGAGAAACTAAAACTACATTTACATTAGGGAATATTTCCTCCAACTTATTTTGAAAACAAACTCACATCCTAATGTAGATATCTACAATTTTTTATAAAAACATGTAAATTTCTCCCAACATCATCATGTGACTATCCCATCATGTTGGAAAGCTTTGATCCAATGTTCATCGAATTTTGTGCCCCATTTATGCACTTGCATCAATCGTAGATATGTAAGATATGTAGGAGATGAATAGGGTGTGATAACATTCAGAGGAGGTTTTGTATAGCTCATAGATATGTAAGATATGTATGAGATGGGTAGGTTGTGATATGTTTTTGTACAGATTTTGAAAAACATCTTTAAGATTAGATGGATGGGAAGAATGTGTAGGGATAAATTGAGCTTAAAAAAATACAGTGACAATCTAACTTGCATTTTATAAATAAAGAATGAAATAATAAAAGTACTAAGAAAATATTGGTTTTTTTTGTTAGGTAAGTTGGCTCAATTTCATAGATGAATTTAACTACACATTAAAACATTAAAAACTTCCAGAATACATATTGAAGGGAAAAAAAATATCTTTTATTTATTCATAAAGGAGATTATTTTCATAGTAGAAAATTTACTGTAGAAAATATATATATATATATATATATATATATTTAATTGGTTGTAAAATTAATTTGATTCACCTTCTACCTTGCAAAAGTGAAGTACATACTTCAATGGTGTTTTCATAGTGATTATTATTATTGTTATTTGAAGGCAGATTGAAAATCCAAGAGGATGTATCTCTTGGTATACAATTAATTGTACATAGACAAACTCTTTAGGGATTTTATTATGAATATGGTGGGTCAATAGTTAAGTAAAGAAGAAAGGCTTATTACTAGAGAAAATGACGTTGTTTTAGTAGTGGTAAGAATCATGGTAAATGGCTAACATACAAACAACCAATGTGATCCATTCATGGAGTTTATTATGAATATGGTCGGAGAATAGTTAAGTAAAGAAGAAAGCTTTATTACTAGAGAAAATAAAATTGTTTTAGTAGTGGTAAGAATCATGGTAAATGGCTAACATACAAACAACCAATGTGATCTATTCATTATTTTGGTTATATATAAAAATTATCATGAAAAATCAATTTATTTTATAAAAAATACTATAATATAAAATGTTAGAAATTAACACTAAATTCAAATTTAATATTAATGAACATTAAATAATTAAAAAAAATATGAATATATTTTCTAAATTTATTTAACAAAAACGATTATTTATCTTAATATAATCTTAAATAAAATATCATAATTTATATAAAAACTAATGTAAAATTGTGAAATAATATTAATTTATATACAAACCACTCTAAAATTATGAACTAATATCATAGTTTTTGGTTGTTTGAAGAAATAGATAGAGTTATACCCATTCATCATGGCGGGTTTGCACTTCAAAATCTCTTGCGTGTCCCTATTTTATCTTCTTCTACCCCTAGTAATATGTGCGGTAATTGTTGACGGATCATCAGCATCAATGTATGAAGAAAGTGATGCAGCTAATTGGCAATGGTCTATTCATAATCACCCCAACTCTCCTCCCCCACCATACCATTCCAATCCAAAGCACAACATCAGATCACCTCCTCCCCTCATCATCGCATCAGCTCCCCTCTCTCACCATCCCCATACTATTCCAATCACAAGCACCATGTGAGTTCGCCACCTCCTCCCGCCCCTCACCATCATCGTACGTACTCCCCATCATTCCCATACCCATACCATCCCAATCCCAAGCACAATACGAGACCTCCACCTCCTCCCCTTCACCATCATCGCACCAATTCCCCTCCGTTGCCATACCATCCCAATCCCAAGCACAATATGAGGCCTCCTCCCCCTCCATACAATTGCATATTTCCTAGTCGCTACTGCCCAAAAACACACCACACACCGCCTCCTTTGGCCACATTTTCCCCGCACCCATTATATCATCCTCCTCCTCCCATGCGTTTCGTCTCCGCTTCTCCTCCTCCAGTACATCCTAGCCCCTTTTCCCCTCCCCCACCCGTCTCAACCGCTCCTCCTCCCCACATCATCGTTAAATCTGCTCCTCCTCCACCGATGCATTCTATAGCCACTCCTCCTCCTCCCTTGCGTTCTGTCTCCGATTCTCCTCCTCCACCCTTCTGCACTACTCCTCCTCCCCCGGACACCATCTCTTCTCCTCCTCCACTCATCTCTGCTTCTCCTCCTTCGCCTGTCTCTACTGCTCCTCCCCCGTTGGCCCCTGTTTCCGTTTCTGCTCCTCCTCCCCACTCCGCTCCTCCTCCTCCTCTGCTGCCTCCCGTCTCTGCTTCTCCTCCTCCTACTGCCTCCACCACTTCTCCTCTGGTGCCTCCCGTTTCCGATCCTCCTACCCCCTCCGCTACTCCTCTTCTGCTTCCTCACTTCTCAGCTCCTCCTCCTCTAGTCTTCCCGGCTCCTCCTATGGTGCCTCCTGTCTCCGCTTCTCTTCCTCTAGCGCTGCACCTCGCCTCCAATCCTCTTCCTTCTCCGGTGCCTCACGTCTCCCCTGCTGCTTCTTCCCCGGTGCTTCCCATCTCCGCTCCACCTCCACAGGAAAATTGATGAAGCTATTAAAATTCTGCCAATAAAGAAGGGCTCTCTTCATGCTCTTGCGCTGCTAATGCCCGTCAAACCATCTCCACGTCCATTGCCAAACCCAAAATGATAACCCAACATATTTTCCCCACCACCACCTCATAACCGTCACCGCAAATTCGACCTGCACGCCAGTTAGAGACGACAAGAGTCTCAAGAAGAGGGGAGTCGAAGATATCGTTATCATTGTTCTGCTTGTTTGAGATTTTGTGTGTTAGAATTTAGAAATAGATTTGAGATTGTCATTGAAATTCAATATATGTATCTGTCAATGTGCGTGACTACCGTACGTCGATGAATAACAAGGGAAACTTGCTATTATTTTGTGTTCATTTTCAACTTCAGATTAAAGTTACGTTGGAAAACTTGGATCATTGTATAAGTCCCTCAATAAATTTATTTTCTTATGTTATTTTCTTATTAACTCATAAGGATTGAAAACTATAAGTGCTTACTAAATTGCCACGTGTGCGCGTATATTCCTAGCCGTGACTTCTTCACAAATTGCCATATATATAAGGAAGATTATAAAATGTATAATTACATAGGGGTGGATATGTGTTTATTGTGAAATAGGATTTTTATAATTTTATCTTAATTAGTGTACAATATTTTAATTTTGGATTTATGAGAGATTAAATCTGATTAAATCTTTCTTGGTAAATTTGGAGTTAAGATAGATTTAGGCAGGCTTTAATTCACCACTTTAAATAGGTTATATTTGATATGATTACCACATTGGTTCAATAGGTTAAGCTCAAAAACCACCAATAACTTGATGAAATCAAGTTTACATTAACTACCTAACAAAAGTTAATACAAATAAATTTTTATTTTAACTTGAGGCTATTTTTAGTTTATTTTGACCGAGTTAAATGTTTACATTACAACATCTCTATCTAATTGGCTGAAAAGTGCTTGACACAATTATCAATAATTATTAGGGGGATGATAGGGATTTAGTTTCACCATAATATTTTACAATATTAATAATAATAATCACAAATTAAGAGTTGAGATTTATCTTAAAATTAGTTGTGACCATTTTTTCTTATTAAATTGATTAATTAAGAAAGAAATATCATATGAATATGAGTTATGATATTAGAAAGTTATAGTCTTGACCCATGGTATTGTAACAAAGTCTATTTATAGTTAAGAATCTCCATAGTAAAGTAAGGGAGAATATTGATGGTTAAAAATCTTGTTACATGGTTTTTTAAAATTTATATATGTTTAAATTATATATTAATTATTTTACAATTAACAATGATAATAATAAAAAAAAATCAATATAAATTTTTAAATTACAATTTTTTTTGTTATTTTAATTTTGACAATCTGAGATGTGAGATGTGTCATGACATAAGTGTTTTGATGTCAACTTTCATCAGTGCTCTATTGGGAGGTGTTCATGGTGATGAACTCTTTAATATTATGGTTAAATTAGATGTTTTTTTGGGTGGGATTTGATGATTTGATTAGAGGAATTTATGGAGGCTCTCTCTCTCTCTTTATGTGTGTGTGTGTGTGTGGGGTGATGAACTCTTTAAGATTATGGTTAAATTAGATGTTTATTTAGGTGGGATTTGATGATTTGATTAGAGGAATTTATTCTCTCTCTCTCTCTCTCTCTCTCTCTCTCTCTCTCTCTCTCTCTCTCTCTCTCTCCCTCTATATATATATATATATAGCCCCAAGGGTTAGCTCTGGGGGTCTACCACAAATGAAGTTCCTTGATATTGTTGCCTCTCTTCTATTCACTTGTGGCTTCTCTTATATTCACTTGTGGCTAGGAAGCCAATGGTTTACCCAATTTGTATTGTGGGGCAGGGTTACATTCCAAGTCTCTCACACACATACACATTATCTGCAAATAATTTAAGAGATATTTTCTTACATTTGTATTATGAGAGTTTAAACTAGGTACATTCTTACACATAAAAACTCACTGAACTAACTTCTTGAGTTTCACATATTTGAAAACAAAACACCATACCCTTAAACAATTTAGATAAAAGTGAGACTATTAGTACCTTTCTAATTCCAATCAACCCACTACATAAAAAAAAAATCAGAAATGAAATTTGAAAATACTTAATAAGGATAGAAAGATATACTTTTAAGTACACAAACCAAACATACCTCACACTAACAAAAATAAGCATATATAATTTGTTGGTTGCTATAATGTTTTTTCATTTAGAACCTGATATCTAACCTTGTATGGGCTTGATTCTTTCACAGGAGAGGCTCGTGTTTATGATCTGTTTGCAAGTTTGATCCTTATAGACTAGAAAGTAAAGTAGTGCATCAACATTATAATTCAATATTTTCCTCAAGTTTCCAATTAATTTTATTAGAAAACCAATTATTTGCAGCAAAATGTGTTTGTAGATCACATTATTATGATACAACCTTTATCTATCATGATTTGTGTCGATTTTTATGCATGGTGAATGTGTTTGTAGAGCACATTATTACAATACAACCTTTACCCACCACTTTTTGAGTCTATTTTTATATTGTAAGATCCGAAAGGTTAAAAAAATTAACAGATCTAACACATTTAGCGTTTTGATTAAAAATAAACTTTCAACAAGAACATGAACACAACGAGATTTTAAAATGCAACCACTTTATTTAATTAATAACTAGAAATAATACATGTGAGAATGATTAACATAGAAACCCTTGCAATGACATGAAAGGTTTCTCATAAGCAAACTCAACCAACTGAACTCTGAAGCACACTTGTGGAGCTTGGATGGATCCACCAAACAAATTAACCAACAGGGTTTTTGTCCCTAGTATCAGAATAGAACTAGCCTTGCCAAGTTCTCAACAACGATAAAATAGATAGATAACTCAGGTTGATCCAAAGGCCTAGATCTTATCCCCTTTAATAGGATTGATGGACTCTCTAGAAATCTTGTTTTATTATTTTCCCTTGAACAATGAAGGAAAATACCCTGGGCATGTCCCATGGGAAAATACCATGGGTAGATTTCATCCATTTTGACCATATCAATAAAAGGGAATATTACAAATCCTCCCGCCCAAATATTTATTTCCCTCAGGCAATCCACCTTTATCCACAACAAAAACATATGTATAATGATACCGAGATCCCATACAAACCAATGTGTTTTTACACACCTCCACGTTAAATGATCCTGAATGGATCATTTGATACCTGGATCCCAAACAATCCTTTGACCAATCCTGCCCTCAATAGATTAACCTAGATCCCACCGACCACCTAAGTCCCGGGACCTGTGGGTTATGATACCATCTCAGCCCTTCATCGATGCCCGTGCCTAAGTGCCAAGCTGCAATATGCCCTTGGATAAGGGTATCCTCCTAGTAATCATCCCATCAATAGGGTTCCAACGCATAATCTCTCGCCAATCCATCCCATGGGAAGGATCTAATGCATGAAATCTTATACATGGAATATGTTGTGTAACCAACTCAAAAAGAGAAGAAAAGAGATATAAACGCCTTAGAAATGAGCCACTTCGAGGGGGCAACCTCCAATACATTACATAAATGAACAATTCTTGGATGATACAATTCACAAAACCTCCTTTCTATATGTAGGATTCCATGGGCCATAATGTAATCCTAGTGGGCCACAATGTAATCCTAGCCTACGTAACTAACAATAATAATTAAAGGGCACAATAATAACAAAATGGGGGTTACAAGGGTACAATAATAACAATAAGGGGTTTACACTAACAATAATAAGGGACTATACTAGTGATATAGGGACCTAACATGCCCCTCTCCTTCAAACAAGTGTTGTCCTCAACGCTTGATTATTTCTTGATGCTTCTGTATAAAATTCTCATCCACCCATGTGAAATATTTTACAGGAAAGTTCTTCCACTTGCTGAGATACTCTAAAATTGATCGTACTTGTCGATTTCTTGTTTCTATGACTGCTTCATAACTTCTTTCGATGTGAGGTTGATCTTCATGTTGTTTCATTAGATTCTGCACCAAAGTTGGGTTATCCTTTGAGAGTTGGAGAACTTGTTGTTGATGCTCGATGTGATATTCCATTAATTTATCATCCATATTTGCTATTATTTGATCCTTCGAACCATCCAACTTAGCCTCCATTTCTGCTTTTAAACCATCTATTTCATCTTCAATTTCTCTTCGTAAGATTGAAACGTGTTGCACTTGGTGCCGCAATTTTGATATCTCATACTGCAACTCTTCCTCTTCATGCGTCATAGTATAGATTTTTGAGGGATTAATGGATATGGAATTATTTTTTTGAGGCATTATAGAACCCAATACTGATAAAAATTCTAAAATATTCCCTTGGAATCAATTCAAATTGATTCTTCAAACAAGACTTATGCAATTCGGAAAAATACACACCCTTTTCTTGCTTTGAGGAGCTCGATATTGAAATTGTATTATCTCTGTGATTGTAGATCTTCAATATCTGAAATTCAGCACTGAAGTAGCCCTCTGAATTCTCTTTTGAATGCCACAGGTCTGAACTGATTTGGATTCTTCAAGGCAAAGTTGTGTCCAATCTCCCACAATGACCTAATTCTGGACTGGGTCAGTAGAGCGAACTTGTACGACTTGCCACGTGTCACTGTTTTGTCCTTTGTCTCTGAAATTGATAGCGAAGAAACTACAGGCCGTTTAATTGCGACCACGTTTGACGGAACTCCAATCCAATATTCAGAGAGAGAGTTATTGAACTTTTCCCACGATCACCTCTTTGAGATGAAATTCAGGAGCCTGAAAAAGCACTACCTTCCACAGATCATATCTCCAAAAATATTGCGAACCAAGCTCTGAAATTTTTTGATGAATTTCCTTAGGATTTCAGCTTCGCACCATATGAATTTCAGATTTTGAACCTTCGTAGAAAAAAATTTATAGCGCAAATGCCACGATGACCTGTTTAGGAGCCTGAAAAAATACCTGACTTCCACAGATGATATCTCCGAAATTATTGCGAACCAAACTCTGAAATTTTTACACAGGCTTCCTCAAGAGTTTTTCTTCGCACCCTAAAAATTTCAGCTTCTGAAACTTCGTAGAAAAAAAGTTATAGCGAAAATTCCACGATGACCTGTTTGGAGCAGCGAAACCCTAGAATCCCAAGGCTCTGATACCAAATGTTGTGTAACCAGCTCCCAAAAGAGAAGAAAAGAGATATTCACGCCTTAGAAATAAGCCACTTCGAGGGGGCAACCTCCAATACATTACATGAATGAACAATTCTTGGATGATACAATTCACAAAACCTCCTTTCTATATATAGGAGTCCATGGGGCCATAATGTAATCCTAGTGGGCCACAATGTAATCCTAGCCGACCTAACAATAATAATTAAAGGGCACAATAATAACAAAATGGGGGTTACAAGGGTACAATAATAACAATAAGGGGTTTACACTAACAATAACAAGGGACTATACTAGTGATATAGGGACCTAACAGAATAATTATACTATGATGATGTTTCCTGATGCGCAACTCATGTTGTTCCACTCGGTCACCCAACTTGATCCATTTGGAGAACTCTGCCCTGCTCTTCTCAATGTATAAAGGTGGGTTGGTAGTGTTGCAAGCCTTATCTATGTACTCTTATAGAGGGCTACTCTTGAACTCCCAACTGTAGTCCTCTTGCTGCCTTGTGAGGGACTTGAGTCATTCCTCAACACTAAACAAATTGACTATTGATTCGACACATACCCTTATGAGCTCCTCAATTTTCCTATTCTCTTATAAGGCAGTGTCTTAGAATATCCAAACTCTGCTACAACATCATAAGATTTGTCTTGAAATGCATGACCTTTTCTTGAAATTCCTCTACTAGCTATTCAAGTGCCCTATTGAATTCCTTTGTATCTATCTGCATCGGATGTTCAACTATCATAGCTCTAGCTTGAAACTTTGACCGACTCTCTAGAAATGGCTTATCCTGCATACCATATTTTTTATCCTATCCCTCATGATCATGCTCATCATGTCAGTTTACCACTATTGGCTCCTCACTTAAGTCTCCTTAAATGTATTCTTCCTGTCCTCCACCTGTGGGGACAATTTTTTGTCCATCCTCTATGGTTGTCAAATATGGATGCACTCCTGGACTATTATCTACACTTTATTCCTCATACTCTTCATGGATGTCCTCCTAGAGATATATTGACTCAGTTGTACAAGAGTCTACCACATTGTTAGAAGAATATCCTCCTTCCTTTCCCCATGTACTTTGTTAAGTTGGTTCATTATCATCAACTTGTCCTACAAGTCTCTTTGAAAAAAAATGTGTTGTTGCTCACCATATGTACTTGACTGCTCAGGTCCTTCATGGGTGCTCTCCTGAAAACCGATGAACCAAAATATAGATGAATTCCCATGGTTTGAAAGAGTCACCAATGGTTATGCCCTTGTTGCCTCCTTCCTATCACTTGGGCATGGATGGTTAGGTGTCCATGGTCCCTTGTCTTTAAAGCACAGTCCTCTCCTTCTTAGTTCATTCTTGCTACATGTTTTATTTCCTTTCTTCTTTTTTCCTCCATCAATCCTCTTTAAATCCTTCTTAGTTAGCACCCTTCTGAGTAATTCTATGGTTTGGAAGACCAACTTCTCCATGAGATCATAGGCGGTATGTAATACAATTAGTTCCTTCCTCCAAATGTTCAATAGTTTGGATCTTAGTATCTTGCAGATGTTAGCATGTCCTTCTAGGAACAAGGACACAATATTTTGCATTCTTTTTTTTACATGGTTTGGATGAGATGATGTAATGTTGGTGTAAAAGTTTTAGAACACCTGAAATATTATGTCGTCACATTCCAGTTTCAACATGAATGTGCCAAAGTTAAACTCTTCCATGAGTTCTAATATTATGTGTTGCTTCTGAAAGGTAGGAAGCATGATGTTGTTCAACCCCTGAAGGGCTTCTACTATTAACTGCAATATCTCTCTCATGATATCATTATTGTAAGGAAGTAGTGGTGATGTTAAAGCCACGATCCTACTGAGACAAGAAGCAACTGTGGGCCTAACCTCTTCACAAGGATGCTCCAAAACTTCAGGTTGTATCAATGCAAGCATGGATGGCTGGAAAGCCCAACTAAGTTTCTTCCATTCTGGCTTCCCCACCCTGGATAGACACATTCTGTCTAATTCCTCCAACATATGAAGGTCTATCACTGACTTTGGTCGTTGTAATTCAGATCCAAGTTCAAAGATACAATTGTTATTTACATCTTCCTTCTAGATATCCTTTGACTTCCGAAGGATAACATGGACCTTCCGAGAGAAAGGCTTGTTGTCTTGCTCTTGATTCTGATCTATAAGTTGTCTCCATTTTTTATTCACAAAAGTATTGCAACCCAAAGGACTAGTTGATGTCTTACTATGTTGATTCCTGAAGCGTTTCCAAAAGTAAAGCGATGACATTATGGCCTCGATCTCAATACTTAGCTTTCCTTCTCTCTCCTTATATTTATTCAATATATAAAATCGATTCACACCTCTCTAAGAGATCAAACTATACTCGCTTGAATAACTTAAGTTTCACTACCATTTTTTCTTTCCCTTCCTTTTTTTATTATTTAATTTATTTTTTCAATACTAATAAGAAATAAACTATAAATCATGTTATATCTCCCTTAAGAACTTACAACCAAAACCAGTAAACTACAAAGCATCTTATACCTCCCTTAACCTCTTTAATAATAAATAAACTACAATGCCTCCCTCAAGAAATTTTACCAACACCGAAAAAGACAACCCTGCTGAAATACATGTTCAAATTTTCATTGTTATGCACTTGTGTCCTTGGTGATGCTAGTGCTAAATGGGTTTAGCACCCCTTCATTTAATCCTATACTGTGAACTATGCCCAATCCAAACTTAGCTACCCACAACATCCTCCTAATACTGTAAATTTTTCCTTGTAGTTATGAATGGGTAGGTTATAATGATAGTGTTTCCTTGGTGGCCATTGATTCACTCCTTCCGAACCATGTTAATTATTGTAATGGAATTTTCTCAAATTGGTTGATTCTACTCGATCTATCAACCCTTGACTGTGACCTGTATTATTATGCAATTCTCCATGGGTGTAAATGCTGCCACCACGAACGATTATTATTGTATGTTTATTATTGAAGTGCGACCTTGATTCATTCACACTAGTGATTTACCACCTCCAAATAACTTAGCGCTATTACACATAAGGAATAACGTGATTCGACCTTGCTTCATAATCTGATTTTGTCCAGGCCATTCCATCTCTGAATTTGCGGTCTATGGGTTATTGATCTTGTTTCCCTTAGCTGCTACATGCTACCCCATAATTTATGTACAAGTTTTTCTTAAATTGTTGGCTGACTTGGCATCAAAGACTAGCATGGACCAATAATGGAGGCTCGATTTACAACCCCTGGTACCAAACAAAGGTGGCTTTATCCTGTGGTCTTCCCAGTCCACTATCTAAGAGTTGGTGTCCCACTACCCTATTCACACTGCTGTTAAAATATGTAATTACCTCTCGCATGTAGAGTTAGACAATTAGTTAAGTAAGCAATGAGTTAGTCGAGTTATGTGATAGATGAATTTGGTAAGTGAGTTAGAGAGTCAGTTAAGTGAGTGATGTTCAAGTTGAGTTATGTGAGTGTGTGCATGTCAATTTAGGATAAATACCCTTCAAGTTGATTGTATTCAACAAGATTGTGATTGAGAGATTGAAGATTAATATAGAGCCGCAACTCGTTTTTGTGTTATTGTGTGAAATATTTGTGTTATTTGTGCCTTTAATCTTCTGCCATTCCAACAAATTGGTATTGGAGCAAGGTTACAAAGAACGAGAGAAAAACGGATTAGCAATCATCCGTGTGTGAGAGCAGAATTTTTTTTTCGCTTATTTCCACTATAACGCATCTCGTAGTGAGATACAGAGCGTTATAACGTAGGTTCCCACTGCAAAGAACCGCGTTACACGTTGAAGACTTACCGTGCTTTGCATGCACATGGAGAGTTCTGGTTTTGGAGTGCGTTAGTGGACTAACACAGAACATTGGTTCACGACTTGCATTAGCACGCTGCCATATTAAGCAATAGGCGTGTTAGCGTTAGTGAAGAAACGATCAATCAATACATGGTTGCTCCATATGTATAAATCACTTTTTAAAAGTGTGATTTATTTAAAATTTCTTTCAAGGAATTGTTTTAAAAAAAAAGTTGGAAAAGGGATTTTTCAAAAAACTTTTGAAAACGTTTTTGTTTTAGAGTGGAGAATATAATGAGTTTTTTTTTTAAAGGCTTATTATAAATTTTTTTTTTTTATATAAAGATCTTTATATAATTTTTTTTTTTTTTTTTAATAATAATAAAACCTAGGATTTTATGAGCTTTGCAAAGCATATCAAATTTTTTTTAGGGTTTCAGAAGTGAATTTTTTTTTTTTCTTAAGAAAGATGGCTACAAGCAGCTTCTAGCCACAAATTCCTTCTTTCATAGTGAAGGATTATGATGTGTGGGATATTAAGATGGAGACTTTGTTAAAAGCGCATGATGTTAAGGATCATGTCAAGTTTGGGTTTTCAAAACCTCAAGATGATGTAGAGGAACGAGCCCTCAGTAATTCAGAGAGGGAACAATGGAAGAAAGACAAGAGGAAGAATGCACAAGCATTGCTTCTTATCCAGCAGGGAGTGGACCGAGAAGTGTTCTAGAAGATAATGATCATGTCTTCAGCAAAGGAGGCATGGGAAACCTTGGCGACAAACTATCAAGGTATGGACAAAGTCAATATTGTTAAATTTCATAATACTCGGAGAGATTTCGAAATTATGTAGATGAAAGAGACAAAGGACATTGATTCCTTCATGAATAGGGTCATGTCTGTCGTCAACCAGTTACAAATTTATGGTGAAGACATTAAAAATTGAACAGTGATTGAGAAAATCCTTACATCTTTGTCTACCAAGTTTTATGTTGTGGTAGCAGTCATAGAAGAAGCAAAGTATTTGGAAAATATGACAGTTGATGAGTTGATGGGACCACTTCTATCGCATGAGGCAATGGTAGACATAAATAAGGATTCCAGTTTAGAAACTTCTTTCAAAAGTCAAGTTTCTATTTCAAGAGGTTGAGGCAGAGGTCGATCTAGAGGCAGTGGATGAGGTAGAAGCTATGGTGGTTAGAGAGATGGCCGAGAAGAGCATGAATATCAAAGTGGAAGCAGCAGCAACAGAAGCTTTCACAATAATCAAAGGTTTGACAAATCAAATATGCAATGTTATTATTGCAATAAATTTGGTCATTATGCTCGTTATTGTAGGAAGAAGCTAGCTGATCAAGGAAACCAAAGAGCTAATGTTAGTACAGAGAATACTAGCTCCATGTTCTTAGCATGCAACACCATGCATGAACCGTCTAATAAGGTCTGGATATTAGATAGTGATTGCAGTAACCACATGACATGAAACAAGAATTTGATTGAAAATTTGGATGAATCTATGAAGACAGAGGTCAAGTTGGGGACTGAAAAGACTGTGGATGTAGATGGAAAAGGAGTGGTCAACATTGTGACCAAGTAGGGGGAGCCAAAGACCATATCAGAGGTATATTATGTCCCTAGACTCAAACACAATTTTATAAGTGTTGGTCAATTAACGCAGAAAGGATACAGAGTTATCTTTCAGGGGAAAGAGTGTGTTATTTATGACAAATTCCCAAGCAAGCAGCTGATAGCAAAGGTGCAGATGACAAGGAACATAATATTTCCTCTAATTATGGACTACAATGATCAGGTTAGTTCTTTTACAACTGCATGTTCTAATGATTACTGTTTATGGTACTTTTGGTTTGGACACTTACATTTTTCTGGTTTAAGATTGTTACAGTAGAAACAGATGGTCAGAGGATTACCTCCCATCAAAGAACCCACTAGTACTTTTGAGTGTTGCATCTTGGGAAATCAACACCATGAAATTTTTCCGAAGGGAGCTTCATACAAAGCAAAGAAACCACTTGAGTTGGTGCATATAGACTTGTGTCGACCTATTAGGACACAATCGATTGGTGGAAGTTGTTACTTCCTCACTTTTATTGATGACTATAGCAGGAAGACTTGGATTTACTTCTTGAAGCAGAAGTCTGAAACTTTTGCAAAATTCAAAGAGTTCAAAGCCTTAGTGGATACCCAAAGTGATCGACAAATCAAGGTATTGAGACCTGATCGTGGTGGAGAATATGATTCGAAATCATTCCATGAGTACTAAAAACAACATGGAATCAGAAGACAATTTACAACTAGATACACACCGCAACATAATGGTGTAGCAGAGAGAAAGAATAGAAATATCATGAGCATGACAAGGATCATGTTGAAAGAAAGACACTTGGCTAGTGAGTATTCGGCAGAAGCAGTTGCATGTGTTGTTTATGTGATAAACATATCTCCTACAAAGGGTGTGATGAATAGAGTACCAAAAGAAGCATGGTCAGGTATGTCATGCAATGTATCTTGTTTCAGAATTTTTGGATGTGTAGCCTATGCACATGTGCCTAAGAAGATAAGAGGAAAATTAGATGATCAAAGTGAAAAATGCACATTTACTGGTTATAGTGAGCAGTCAAAAGCTTACAAATTGTATAACCCTGTCACCAAGAACACAATAATTAGCAGAGAGGTTCTGTTCAAAGAACAAGAGTCATGGAATGGGACTGTAGACAAACTAACCGATGCTCAAGCACCGTTGATGGAAGAGGATGATGTCGCAAAAAAGGAGAAACAAGAATCAAGAGAACAGACACCAAACAAAGTCACACTAGCAAGGACTCCAAGATTTTCAGAGCAGCATGGATCTTCAAGCAAATCAATAGACCATAATTCTCCAAGCAGCCAATCAGGAAATGAATCAAGCATTAGTAAGAAAAATATGAGAAGTCTGCAAGATATTTATGATGATTTGGATGTTAGTTCAAATTTTGCATTGTTAGCATTCCAACCTTCTTCGTTTCAAGAAGCAATTAAAGATGCAAATTGGGTGCAAGTCATGGATGAAGAGATGAATTCAATTGAAAATAATGATACATGAGATTTGGTTAATTTTCCAAAGGATAAAAGCCTCATTGGTGTAAAGTGGGTGTACAAGACAAAGTTGAATGAGAAAGGTGAGATTGACAAATTTAAAGCAAGACTTGTAGCAAATGGATTCTTGCAGCAACCGGGAATAGAATTTGGGGAAACATTTTCTCTGGTAGCCAGATTGGATACTGGAAAAGAAGTTCTAGCAACAATAGCTCAGAACAAGTGGAAAGTATACTAGATGGATGTCAAATCAGCCTTCTTGAATGGTATTCTAGAAGAATAAATTTATGTGCAGCAGCCTCTAGGTTATGAAGTTGAAGGTAAAGAAGACAAAGTTTACAGGTTGAAGAAAACGCTCTATGAACTGAAGCAAGCACCTAGAGCATGGTATAGCAGAATCGATAGCTACATGATTAAGAATGGATTTTGCATAAACAACATTGAGTCCATCTTGTACACAAAGGTAAATGAGAATGGACAGATTTTGATTGTTTGTTTACATGTAGATGATATGATTTTTACAGGTGATTTTGAGTTAGATGAATTTAAAGCAGCCATGATGAAAGAATTTGAGATGAAAAATCTTGGTCTCATGAAATATTTTCTTGGCATTGAAGTTGAGAAATTTGAAAAATGAATTTTTATTTGCCAAAATAAATATGCCAGAGATTTGCTGAAAAGATTCAGGATGGATAATTGCAAACCTGTACCTACACCAGTTGCAACAGGTACAAAGTTAAGTAAGGATGATGAAGAAGCAGATGTCAATCCAACTATATTCAAAAGATTGGTTGGCAGCCTCATGTATCTCACAGCTACAAGACCAAATATTATGCAAGGAGTAAGTTTGATTTCCAGATTTATGGAGACTCTAAAAGACACACATTCGAGTGTTGGAAAAATATTTCCGAGATACATATCAAGAACTAGAGATTATGGCATAATGTATGCAAGTATAGAAAATAAAGAATTGATTGGATACACAGATAGTGATTTTGCAGGCAATTTGGATGATTGGAAGAGCACATTTTGTTATGTGTTCCATCTTGGTTCAGGTGTGATAGCATGGGAATATAAGAAGCAACATATTGTGACACTATCATCAGAAAAAGCAGAATATGTAGCAGCAACTTCAACAACATGTCAAGCAGTATGGTTAAGAAGAGTATTGGATGGACTCAAGCAAAAACAACAAGGATCAACAACAATATATTGTGACAACACTTCAGCGATTGCACTATCCAAGAATAGTGTGTTTCATCGAAAGAGAAAGCATATTGATGCTATATATCACTTTATCAGAGAAATTGTGAGCAATGGAGAAATTCACTTGAAGCCTTGTAAATCTAGTGATCAATTGACTGATATATTTACAAAGCCATTAGCAATAGATGTGTTTCAGTTTCACAAAAGAAACTTGGGTGTTGTAAGCCTAGCTGAGACATAGACCAGCAGGCATGTTTGAGTTGTCATGAGTTATGTTTTAGTTTAGAGGTCGTAATTAAGGGGGAGTGTTAAAATATGTAATTACCTCCCGCATGTAGAGTTAGACAATCAGTTAAGTAAGCATTGAGTTAGTCTAGTTATGTGAGAGATAAATTTGGTGAGTTACAGTCAGTTAAGTGAGTGATGGTCAAGTTGAGTTATGTGAGTGTATGCATGTCAATTTAGGATAAATATCCTTCACTAGTTTCACTGTATTCAGCAAGATTGAAGATTAATATAAAGCTCCAGCTTTTGTTTGTGTTATTGTGTGAAATCTTTGTGTTATTTGTGCCTTTACTCTTCTGCCATTCCAACAACTACACTAGACTGTTCAACCACCTTTCTGCCCCTTCTCCGATGCCCGTGCTCTCATAAATACCACCCTGGCCTCACAACTCAGTCGTATTGTTACTCCCTTTGGCGATATGAACTTCACAATAATGTAGCGGTGGCATAGTTTGGAGATTTGGTCCTCGGTTTTGGAAACTCTACGAACAAATGTGAGGCCTGGTGAATGTATGACACTCTAGCGATCATGATGACACATAGTTTCATCTCTGCGAACTTTATGGTCCCTATCCTAATAATGGCTTCACACTCTGTCTATGAACCACGGTCAACTGTGGGCCTTTCCAACCACCGTATAACCTTCCGAACAACGTATTCAATCTGTGGCCCCAGCCACGGTGCATTGGTCTCTTTCCCTCTCACGTGCTAATCATTGGCAATGGTTTGTATCGCCTCTCAACCCTCAACAATTAGGTTCAGTTTATGTTAACCAAATAATGCGTGGCTCCCTCAATGAGTTTTGGTCAATAAAATTCTTTGGCTTCTGCAAAGAGGGATGGCACTCGGTCCTCCACTGAATTTATTATTCAGAAATTTCCCAGAGATTGGAAACAACATGCACAGATGAATCACTGTTGGTGAGGAATCAGATTTCCACACTCCTGAATTTACATTCCTCAAGGCGCTGGGATCCTACGATGCCAAAATATTTCCACTAAAATTTACAGAGTTAAATAATTGAGGATATTTACCTATCTCCCTCCTCGAAGATATGTTAAACTGAAATGTGATGCTCCTGTGTGGTCGTCGCCTTCAATTCCTT
Source organism: Pinus albicaulis (assembly GCA_034641835.2). Lineage (NCBI taxonomy): Eukaryota > Viridiplantae > Streptophyta > Pinopsida > Pinales > Pinaceae > Pinus > Pinus albicaulis. The sequence continues at coordinate 1,556,186,029 of CM076581.1, forward strand.
CACTATAGTGGCCCTTCATAGCTTTCATGCAACTGATACCCCTACGTCCCTTGTCTGTTGCCCAACTAATGCTCTGAAATGAGCGATCTTCCAGTCACCCTTGCAGATCTGTGGCGCTAAAAATTAATCTCCACCACTTGCACGTCCTTCTAGTGACCGTGTGATGGAGTTTGGTGTGCTTCAAACAATTCCCTGCAACAATCAATCCATGGAGAGATGTGACTTCTTAATTCGATGGCCACAACAACCAAAGTTGATTCTTAGTAATATGACAATTAAGTCAGATTCCCCCTCATATATTTGATGGGTTCAATCTAAGTCTTGGACAACCGATCTAGTATGATCTCAATCTTCCCCTATGAATCAACTTAATAATCGACCAATTTGGGGTGACAGCTGGTATCACCGAAGATAGGAAAATGTCGACTAGGGTGAAAAAAAATCCCACCTAAGTTATAGCAAGAATTGTAAATGAAAGTATGATCTACTGATGATAACTCTCGGTCACGCGATGATAACTGTACAACTTTAATATCGCTGTAAGATCTCAAAACGTTAATTTTTTTTTTAAACTGCCAATGGCATGTAAGGATGTTCATCAACGCAATCAACCAATTGAACTCTGAAGCACACTCGTGGACCTTGGATGGGGTTTCATTCTTGGGATCAAACTAGAACTGGTTTGGCCAAGCTCTCAACAAAGATAAAATAGATAGATAACTCAGGGTTATCTAAAGTCCTAGCTCCAATCCTCTTTAATAGGCTTGATGGAATCTCTATAAATCTTATTTTATTATTTTTCATCAAAAAATGAAGGAAAATACCATGATAAAATACCATGGTAAATACCATGTGTAGATTCCATCCATTTTGACTATATTAAGAAAAGGGAATATTAGATATGAAAATTGCAAAACAAAATAAACAATCATTCTCTAAAATCATGGTTTTTCATCTCATTGTGTCTCATTATGTCCTTGTTCGTGATCATATTACAATTTTACATCTCTACAAATAGAGTTATTATTTTAAGCTATGATTCCATCACATTCTTTATGGCTAGATGATTTTCTTCTTTTACTACACTAATAGATATTAAAAAAACTCTAATAAGTTGGTCCATAATTTGTTTGGTATTTTGACCTCCTAAACAACATGACAATAACTGTGATTGTAGACCTTTAACCCTAGCTCTAAACATTGACATGTAAAAGATTCACATTAAAGAAAATTGTAAAAACTCAAAGAACTTGCTTTTCGATAATAAAATTAATCTTTCTTTAAAATATTTAAATAATGAGTTAAATATAATAAAAAATGAGAACAATATTGAATACTTTATCACCCATAAGGAATAAAACTCTTTGGATACTTATTAACAAATTTCCATCAAAGTGTCTTGTAAAAGGATATATATATATATATATATATATATATATATATATATATATATATATATATATATATATATATATATATATATATATATATATATATATATATATACTAGCCCTTTGGTATGATAAAGAGTGTAAATGTTAAAAAAACCATAAAAAAATGCTTTTAATAAATCTTTACAATATGATAAGATAAATAAATACAAAATTTTACCCTAAAAACAATTCTTTACCTCAAAATAATGTCAAATAAAACATCATCATAACTTACTATTGATTAAACCTATATATATATATATATATATATATATATATATATATATATATATGAGAGAGAGATTGGCTAAGAAAAATGATTCACTCAAATACAAGCAATTTAGTTTGCATACAAAATCTAAGGTAAAATTGTGAACTCGTGACTAATAGCCTTGCAACAATGAGAATGATGGGGACTAGTAATATGAAAACTAAAATATGTGAAAATTAAATATGTGTGTGTGTGGGGGGGTTGAGATGAATTGGTAGTGTAAATTAATTAATTATTTTTGTTTTATATTTTTACTGTAGTGATTGTAATTTGTTGAGATAATTTAGGTTATGTTCAAGATGAAACTTAGTTGCTGCCACTACAACACCAAAAGAATCTAGGCTATGTTCAAGATGAAACCTAGTTGTTGTCACTGTAACATCAAAAGAATTTGGGTTAGGTCCAAGATTAAACCTACCCTCTCCTACTAATACCAAAAGTACACCTAATAACCCATTAGCTAGATATACTAGGAATACCTAGTTATTCCTAGAACCCTACTTCTTGAGCCTTATTAAAACACACCAAAAATATCTTATAAAATTTAAAAGATAATATCCCATTATGTCAATTAATGTATCACCCCATTAAAAAAACACTTTTAAGAAATGCAATTTTGTTTTAAAAAACACTTTTAAGAAATGCAATTATGTTTTAATGGTGTGTAAATTAATAATGTGCCCTATAAAATTGAAGACATTGCAACTTTAAAGTGGTCTGTCGTCCATTAAGGTATACTCCATTTATGAGTGGGTTAGGTTTTCCGGACATTTATGTTGACTAATACACTAAATTCACTTGACAAAGTTCTCCAAAGTACGCTTGTAGTCAAAGTAAAGCAGTTTGACAATACTTCCTCTCAACTGAATTTGTGTTGATGCGCCGCCTCTCCGTCAATGCATATGAATATTCTTTTCAAATTCTGAAGTGCAGTCCAGCGTGATGAGGAGAATGGCGACTACATCAGAGTGAGTGTGTTTGGCGAATGAGTGTCGCGCCCAAGGCAATCACGTGAGGCACTCATTCATCTTGTTCCACCGTTCATGGACAGTAAACAATGTCCACGTCCATTGCCAAACCCAAAGTGATGGCCCAACATATGTTCCCCACCACCCCCTCATAACCGTCACCGCAAATTCGACCTGCACACAAGTTAGGGACGACGAGCGTTTCAGGAAGAGCGGAGTCGAATATGTCGTCGTCGTTGTTGAGTTCAGAAAAGGGGTTTGAGATCCGGTGGTGTAGTAGTAATTATCCTAAAAGGTGAAAGGTTAAACGATATTTGATAGGATTTTTAAATTAAAAAAAGTTGTATTTTAGTTTTTATAATCTAACCATGTCAAAGTTAATAATAAATAATGAATATATTAAAATTTCTAAATAATCTTATAATAAATAATTGATATATTAATTTTTTATTTTATTTTATTTATTTATAATTATTAATTATATTAGAATTAGTTAACAAAAGTGTTATTTAGTATTATTACAATTGTATGTCGGAATATGTAGAATAAAATACTCTATATTGAATATGTATTTAAAAAAATATTTTAAACTAATCTAACTAATAGATGAAATGATTTATTTTGCATTTTTTTGGTTATTTTTTACTCAAAATTATGTATAGATTTTTAAAAATCATAAGTTATGTCAAAGCTTGGATATTCAACTCCATAAACTTTTAAACAAAGTAACTTCAATTTTTTTTTTCTATCAAATATAACTAGAGATAACTGTCATATCTCAACTTCAAAATTTTATAAATTTGTTTGGTTATAACAAGTCGTTGCAATCATTTGGCATGCTCAATAGAACTTAATAGGAAAACTAAGTGATCTATTAATAAAACTATGAAGTCACTATGCAGTTCTTCAGTGCCATTGAATGAAATCTTATCCAATTTGCTAAACAAACCTTCCCCTGGATCTCTATCTTTAAATCGTAGCAAAAACTCACAAGATTGAATGGTGTTGTAGAGAATTCTCTCGTCATTACTTGAAATGTTTAGGAATGCAAAGATTATGTAAATGTGTTATTATATTTTATGTATATGGATGTAATTTTTTTGTGTTTACTTAAAAATAAACAACATAAGGAAATCTTCTCAACATCCTTGCACTTCCAAATCAAGATAAAGTTAAGTATAAAATAAAAACATAGCAGAATAGTGGAATTCGGTAGAGATTTGTTGGAATCGCAAGTTGCAAAACATAATTTGCAAGATTTTATAGGTGTGAATTTTAACTCAAATTTGGAGGCTCATCTATGGACAGTCTGGTATTGTGGAATCATAAATTACCAAACAATAAAATCCAAAAGTATAAAATAGAAACATAGTGGAATTCTATAGAGATGTGTTGAAATCACAAGCTACAAAACATAAATTGCAATATTTTACACGTGTTAATTTTAACTCAAATTTGGAGGCTCTGTTGAAAGATAATGGGGAATCCTTAATTAGTGAGAATTGGTTCATGAAACCTTAAGATAGGAGTTAGTTTCTATTTCTTAGGGTATGGTTCTTACTTCCCTATATCCATGTATGCTATATAATGGTTGAGTTGTATTGAGAATGCAGAGCGTTCTGGAAAGCCAGAATCTCTTGGTTCAGACTCTCTTTCGTAGAGATGACCAGTGAGCTTTTATTTATTAATTATCCATCACATTTTATCATGGTATCATAGCTCCAGGGTCGAATCACAGCCAGAGTGTTGTGATCCCTGCGAGTATCAAGGTGGCATAGGAGAAGCCCCTCATGATTGAGTGAATTTTTTTTCTCAGACTTGAGCAGATCAATGCGGTTTTTTAGGAACAGTTGCGCCGATTGTCGCGGTTCCTACAGTAATAGTCGCGCCTATGGCGTGGACTTGAGCAGAATAAAGGCACCAACAAAGGAGAGACTTACCGTGTTTTGTTTCCAGCGTGATAGTCACGGAAATTGGGTCAATAATTGTGCCGAGGAGATCTGAAATAGATTTGAGCCAGTGTGTGATCACTGATGAAGGGAGAAATCCGGTGAAAGGTAGTTGATGAAGAGATTCAGTGAAAGTTCGTAGATGAAGGAAGAGATCTGAAGCAATCTTGTTGGTGCATAGGAGTCGAGAGCTTATCGCATAGTGTGCAAAACAACCTATTGGGTTGATCATAGATCAGGTAGATCTATATCGTGATATTCTTTTGTAAGGATCTGGGGTAGATCCATCATCTTTTTTTCTCTTTGTCAAACATTCGAAGTTTTTTTAATCGTCAGATGAAGAATCAAATAATCGAAGCTTACTTGAACGAGAGCAACAAGCTCGATGGTTCCAATTATTCTAATTGGAAATTTAAGATGCAGATTGTGCTGGAAGCACAGAGTGGCTGGACGATTGCAAATGGGGATGAGCCAAAGATAGCGGTGGGAGCTACGCCGATTCCAAAACTGGGAGAAGAGAGAAGGAAAACCAAAGACGTTGCTGAAGATGTCAGTGAATGTTGCATCATATCGCATATCAGAGAATGCAAATCAACAAGCGAAATTTGGACGATATTGAAGGATTTGTATGAGATCAAGAATACAAATCGTCTTATGTTCTTGAGAAGCAAGATTCTATCCATAAAGATGGAGGAAAATGAAAAAGTTGCTTCTTTCATATCGCGGATTAAAGATCTGAAGAACAAATTGGGAGATATTAGTGAGATAGTTGCAGATGAAAATTTGGTCACGATTACCATGAATGGTATGATTGATGATTACCAAATGTTCATCACTGGGATAAGTGCAAGAGAGAAAATCTCAAAGTTTGAAGAACTGACAGGAATACTAATGCAAGAAGAAGAAAGAGGATTGACTCTAAAACCCCAGAGTGAAAATCTTGCATTAATGGCAAAGAGGAAATTCTTCAAAGCAAAAGGAAATCCATCACAGCAAAATGGAGGAAATCCATAGAAAAGACCGAATCAAGCTCAAGGTATGTATCTGAATAGAAACAAATCTGTAGTAAAATGTTTTTATTGTGGAAAAATCGATCATATGGCTAAGGAGTGCAGGAAAAATAAATTTCATGAAGAACGACAGAGACATGAAAGACAGGCAGGCCATTTCGCAAATGATGACCATGTTCAGGACTTAAGATTTTTCATGGCAGACTTTTATGAAAACGTCGAAGTAGACATCTCATATGTGGATTCAGGAGCATCCACACATATGATAGGGAACAGACAGTGGTTCGAAGATTTTAAAGAAACCAATAACGAAGCACAAATATACCTTAGCAATGATAGAGGTTATTAGATCAAAGGGTACAGGAACATTCCTATTATTTTTCTTGGTGGTAATATCATACATATTCAAAATGTAATGTATGTACTTGGAGCTACAAAGAATCTGATTTCTGTATCCATGATTACAGATCAAAATATCAAAGTAGAATTCTTCAAATCTAATTGTTGTACTAAAGATTTGTTGGATGGAATGAAGACTATTACTTCAGGAATTTGAACAGGAGGTCTGTACAAATTGAATGTGAGTACAACACAAGATCGAGTTTTGACAACATCAAGTTTGACTACAGAAGAGCTATGGCACCAGAGACTTGGTCACATCAACTTCAATGATTTGTTGTTACTTAAAAAAAAGGAAATGGTAAGAGGTCTTCCTACATTAAAACAAGTGCATAATGATTGTGATGCTTGTGTGTTAGGAAAGATACATAGAGAAGAATTCCCTGTTCACTTAGAAAAGAAAAAGAGAGATATACTTGAATTAGTGCACACCGACCTATGTGGACCCATGCAAACAAAGTCATTAGGAGGTGCACTGTATTTTCTATTGTTTGCTGATGAGTGCACAAAATTTTCTTGGGTATATTTTATGAGTAAGAAAAGTCACACATTTGAATACTTTAAGCAGTTCAGATATATGATAGAAAAGCAAACAAGGAGGCACATAAAAATTCTCCACTCCAATCAAGGGGGAGAATACATGAAGGATGAACTTACCAAGTATTGTAAAGACCATGGAATATTACAAAAATTCACAGTATCCCATACTCCTCAGCAGAATGGAGTAGTGGAAAGAAAGAACAATACATTGGTGGAGTGTGCTGGGAGCGTGTTGAAAGGTAAAGATCTTTTGAATGGTTTTTAGGCTGAAGCATTGAATACTGCAGTTTATTTGAAAAATAGGAGTCCTACAAGAAGTCTCTAGTTTAAAACTCCTTTTGAAGCATTATATGGATTCAAGCCTGCAGTAAAACATTTGAGAGTATTTGGGTCTAAAGCATTTGCCCACATTCCAAAGGAAGAAAGAAGAAAACTAGATTCAAAAGCCATCAAATGTACCTTTGTAGGGTATTGTTCACAATTTAAAGCTGATAGATTGTTTAATCCCTCCACTCACAAGATTTTTGTTAGTAGAGATGTCATGTTCCATGAATAGGTTTATGATGAATGTGATAAAAGAAATGAGGAATGGGATATTGCCGTTCTTGGTGGAAGGAAGTGAAGAAACAGGTAATAGCCATGAGAAGCAGAAAAAGGCAGAAGCAGAAAGTTCAGATACAGCAATTGAACCAAGTCCTTCAAAGGAAATTCAAAACAGGTTGGAAGCTACACCAACGCTTAGAAGATCAGGTAGGCAGATTCAATTGCCTGCTAGATATAGGGAAAATGCCTTTATAACTGGTATGATGAATGTTGTTGAACCTTCTAGTTATAGAGAAGCAAAACAATGTAGTTAATGGAAAGAAGCTATGGAACAGGAAAATGAATCTATTCTAAAAAAAAGACACTTGGGAGCTGGTTGAAATACCTGAAGGGAAACAAACCATAGGTTGTAAATGGTTGTATAAACCCAAGATTAATGCAGATGGAACCATAGATAAATTAAAATCTAGATTGGTAGAAAAGGGGTATTCACAAAAAGAAGGTATTAATTATGAGGAAACCTTCACCCCCGTAGCTAAATTAAATACTATCAGAATGATGATTGCTTTAGCTACTATAAAACACTGGATGATTCACCAAATAGATGTAAAATCTGCATTTTTAAATGGGGAGTTGAAAGAGGAGGTTTACTTAGAGAAAATTGAGGGGTTTGTCCAGAAAGGGAAAGAACATTTAGTTTGCAGATTAAAGAAATCTTCTATGGGCTGAAACAGGCACCCAGGTCATGGTATGAAAATATAGATTGTTTTTTTCTGCAACATGGTTACAATAGAAGTAAAAATGACCCTAATCTGTATATTAGGAAAGATGAAAAGGGGCGTATAATGTTGATTTCTTTGTATGTATATGACCTAATCATTACAGGTGATGTTGTTGAGCTAATCAAAGAAATCAAGCAGCAAATGTCACAAATGTTCGAAATGAAAGACCTTGGTGAACTAAGATACTGTTTGGGTCTTGAGATCTGGAGAGATTCAGGACAAAATTTTCTGTCTCAGGGTAAGTATGTCAGAATTCTATTGGAAAGATGCAGGATGGATCAGTTCAAGGCTGCAACAATACCATTACAATAGAACATTAAACTTCAGAGAGAGGATGGCTCTAAAGAGGCAGATGCAACACTTTATCGACAGCTGGTTGGGAGTTTAATCTACCTAACCACTACTAGACCAGATTTGGCTTATGCAGTTAGTGTGCTAAGTCAATACATGTCCAAACCACTTGAGAGTCACTGGAATGCAATGAAAGTTGTTTTAAGGTATCTAGAAGGAACTGTAGATTATGGTATTATTTATACTGATTCTTCTGATGTTAGATTGACAAGATTTACAGATTCTCACTGGGCTGGAAATGTAGACAACCAAAGATCCATAATAGGCTATGAATTCAAAATTGGATCTGGGGTGATTACATGGAGTAGTAAGAAAAAGAACACAGTTTCATTGTCCTCAACAAAAGCAGAGTATCAAGCTATGTGCGCAGTAACATGTGAGGCAGTTTGGTTGCGGAGACTTCTCCAGGATGTTAGGGAAGAACAGAAAGATGCAAAAATTATCAAATGCGACAACCAGAGCTCAATCAAACTTGCTAATAATCCAGTGTTTCACAAGAACACTAAACACATTGATACACAATTCCACTTTGTCAGGGAGAAATTTCAATCAAAAGAAATCCATCTTGTATATTGTAATGTTCCTGACATTTTCACTAAGCCTCTTGGAAAAATTAAGTTTGAAATGTTTAGGGAGATGTTAGGCATATTTGTGAACCCCTTCTCAATTAAGGGGGACTGTTGAAAGATAATGGAGAATCCTTAATTAGTGAGAGTTGGTTCATGAAGCCTTAGGATAGGAATTATTTTCTATTTCTTAGGGTATGGTTCTAAGATCCCTATATCCATGTATGCTATATAATGGTTGAGTTATATTGAGAATGCAGAGCGTTCTACAGAGCCAGATTCTCTTGGTTCCGACTCTCTTTCGTAGAGTTGACTAGTGAGTTTTTATTTATTAATTCTCCATCACATTTTATCAGGCTCATCTATGGACAATATGGTATTGTGGAATCATAAATTACCCAACAATAGAATCCAAATCATTGACATAATTGTGAAAATAGAGAAAATAAGGACCATTATGTAATGTTGATATCCTTGGATAAGTTTCCATTATTCTAACTAGAGACAAGAGTCAAACTTGTTTAGGGATAATTTATTGGAAATGAAGGCAATCTTAGGAAGTTTCTAAAATTGAAGAAGATGTATCATTCATTAATTTTTTGCCCTCTTGGGTTGGAGCCAAAAAAAATTTCTAGTTGGAGACCAAACATAATCTCAAAGGCCCTAGTGTTTCAGTTTGAGGTCATGGTCATGGCAAGTGAACCTTAGAGATTCATATGTGCAATTGTTTTTGTTTTTCGTTTATGGTCAAGGCCAAACAATCCATCCATACTACTTAAAACCTCTTGAGTGTGGGGAATATATATTACACTACTTGAGTCACGTCTTTTCCTTTTCCAAATTAATTACTATAATCAAGAGTATTTTGGCATTTCCTAAAACGATATTGTTTTGGTTGTTTCTTTGTCTTCCTTGGCTTCGACCACAACCATGACCATACTCTTGATTTCTTGAATTATTGGTTTTTCCTTTTCCTTTGTAAATTTAATTATATGTTCCTCTTCCTCTTGAACTTTCTTCTGAATTAATCAAAAAAAGGATCTCTCCTTAAGTTCTTTTCTTTACCAAAAATCTTTTCCTTGGATCAACTTGATCAACAAGTCACTAAGGGAATGAAAAGTTTGTTTCTCCAATTTACTAGTGATTTATAATATTTCAAAAAAGTGTTAAAAAAAATTTCATTCACATCCTTAAATCCAAATTTTAATATTTCTATTCTAATATTGTTTAAAGAAGAGAAGTACTACAAAACATCTCTTTTAGAAACTTTGTAATAATATCGACTCATATTAATTCAAGTTAAAGGTAAAACATTTTCTTAAATATTTTCACTCCATTTTCAATGTATACAAACCTTTTATTAACCTTAAAATATCTCAAAAATACAAACACATTTTTCTCATTTAATTTTTATTTTGCTAACATCATTAGCTTCATTAAAGCTTTATGCATTATCTTCATTATATACCTCTTTCCACATTTCATTATAAATTAATATACTTACATGTAATGGCTCTAAATATAATGAATTGCTTTTATATATATATATATTAAACATTACACAAATTACAAAATTTTGACATAGACCTTAACTCATTTATAATCTTAATATAATATTTCACTTAATTTTTATCAACGTTTGAATTTGAAATTACAAATTTAGTTAAAATTCGTTAAAATTTGCATGGGAAGCAGCTGTTCCAAATTATAGCCGTTTGTTTTCCAATGAAGGCAATCTTTGTAGAGGAGTCAACTCTGGATTGAGACGGGCACTCCCGTCCATATTCACTTCTTCTCTCAGATGACTATGACGGAAAACTGACATGATGTAAGGACGAGATTCGAACTTCTCGAAAATAAAAGGTTTAGTTTTGGTTAGGAGCCCCATCGAGTGTAACGAGATGGAATGTTTACTCCAACATGGATGATGATGAGAACTTCCCGGGATGTTTTATTAGTTAACTGATGCTCTATTAGTTCACTCCGGTAGCATCGACATCTAGCATTGCTAAATTTTTAAAATTAAATTAAGGGCAATTTCTTTTAAATTAAATTAAATTGTTTAAAAATATTAAATTTATTATTTTTAAAAATATCTATAGAAATACATACAACATGGTGTTTTAATACAACATTAAATGTAAACATTGTTAAAATGGATAATTTTAAAAGTAAGTAAAGTGTGAATTTTATTATGCACTCACACCATATATAAGGATGTCTAGTCTTGACTCAACCATTGGGGAATAAACACTATGGGAAGCAAAGAGAGTGTCAAAGATACCATTATCTCCAAGTTTAAGGACAAGCTGTGGGAAGATAAAGAGCTAGAAGGTAAAAGGAAGCTAAGATACTATAAGGAGGTGATCAACCCCACCCTTGATAACCAAAATTATCTGTCTGTGTTGACTAGCACTAAGAAAAAAATGAACATTGCTAGGATTAGAACTAATTCTCATGAGCTTCGAAGTGAGACAGTGCAGTGGTCTATTCTCAAGATTCCTTGGAACGATAGAATCTGTAAGATTTGTGATACTAGGCAGGGGAATGTGAAAAACACTTCCTTTTAGAGTGTCCTACTCTTACTCACATTCACTCTCAATTCTCTAACATTTGCCACACTTCCAATCGTCTTGACTTATTACCCCAACTCATCTATAGCGATCTTGGAGCTTCTCTCCCTTCTCTTTGATCATAGAAACAATATTTTGAAGAATCACACTTAGATTCTTTTTCTTTTCTTGAGGTCCTATAGACCGCATTGGTCTTAGTGGACGTTAATCATCATCATCATTATATTTTATCTTTCATAAATTCTTCTGCTGCATTGAGACCACACATGAGGGGTAGTATCTACTCGAATTGACTGTGTTTTTTTCGGAATCCGCCAAGTTTGAGGTCATTTAGGCGAGATTCAGAAGCTCTATTCATAATTTGGAATAATTTTTTAAAGTTTTCATATTTATAATTTTATTAATAATATAATTCATTTTTAATACATTAATTTTTAAAGAATTATAATGGTAAGTGTATTATAACTTGTATTACGAATTATATATTTAATAATATAATAAATTATTTAACAAAAATTACATAGTGTTAATATGCTAAAAAAAACAAAAGCAAGTGACTTTTCCAACAAGTGGTTCTTATTATATTTAGCATTTAATTATTCATACATAAATATTATTAAATTAAATTACTATAAAGATAATCAACAATTTGTTTTTCCTTAAATATTAAAAAATATAGAGAAGATGGGAGAGGAAAATTTTAATATATATAAATGTGATTGTAATAGTTGTTTAACTTAGAGGCCAAGGATCAAAGCTCTTTTAAGTTTAAAAGAAGTTTGCATCTCAAAAAAATTGAAATGATCCCTCTTGAAGCTTGGTAGATCTAAATTAAATGAATCTGATAGCCACCTATAAAATTTGTCATATCAAATGGTGGCTAAATCTTTTTTAGCCTTCAAGAAACAATTTTATGACCAAATTATGAGTTCTTGAAGTCTCATGATGTCTTTAGAATTACTCTTCACTGCTGTTTCACTTCAAAGCCCTCAAAATAACTTCTGTTTACTAAGAGAAAAATTGCTCATAAAGCTCCATTTTCCCTCATTTACCCTTCTCCATTTCATTCATAAACCCTTTCATTTACCTCTCATTCCCTTGAAATCCCCTTTAAAGCCTTGTAAAATCCTTTTATAAGGTTTAAAACCCCATTTTTACTCCTATCAGAACCTTCCAAAACCTCTGAAAAACCCTCATTTTGGCCTAAAAACCTTAATTTTCCATAAGGCCTTAAGCCCCTTTTGGCCTTAAACCCCAGCGCCTTTTCCGCATATAAAACCGTGCCAAGACCAGGCGCTGAGCGCTTAATCGCATCACAAGTTTTTAATCGCATCGCAAACGTTCATTTGACCTTTTTCTTGATTCTTTTCCTTTTCTCCGATGCGATCTCGCGATCATTTCTCGACCATTGATCTAATCCATCATGCCCAGATCCAACGGTCCATATCACTCCTTTCTCCAAAACCCACCTTTCCGCCTTTTCCTTTATGATTAAATCTCCGCCATCGATCTAGTTTTTAGATTGACGGCTCTCACTCCATCGCAAAATCGGCAATCGCAAACCTCTTATCCTGTTCCTTTGACCTCCGCCGATTGCGATGCCCTGATGAGATCTCAGCCATTGAATCCACAAGAACCAACGGCTCAGATTAAATCGCGCTCCGCTCATAAACCCTTCACCATCGCGCCCACCGATTAAATCTCCACCGTTGATCTCTGAAACCGATCCAACGGTCAGCACTTAATCGTGCATCGCAAAATCAAAAGCCTCGAAGTCTCGACCCCTTTCCTTTTTCTTCGATGCGATGAAATCCTAACCGTTAATTTTGCCAGATCCGATGGTCTGCGCTCATCGCATCGTGCTCATCCATCCCATGAGCCCTCCGACATAAGCCCGCCGATTTAATCCTAAACCGTTGATCTCTCCTAGATCTAATGGCCCGCACTCAATCGCATCGGTGCATCACATTGTCACTCTGCCTTCTCCTCCTGCCGATTGCGATCTTGCAATCAGATCTCCACCATTGATCTTCTCCGATCGGACGGTCCACACTGCTTCTGCTTTTCAAACCTCGCCCTTTTCATTTCTCCCCCATCGATAGATCTCGACTGTTTATTCCCATGATCCGACGATCAGGATCTAAACCGCCACTGACCCTACCCACCTTTTTCGCCCGTGCATCTTGCTCTCCATCACGTGCGATCCGCACCGTTGGATCTGTTGCCCCTCATCCGACGACTGAAACTCCATATCGCGTAATTTTGCGCCTGAATGTTAATGCCAAAAAATTACGCGAAATGGGCAGTATTAAAAAGACAGGTGTCAAACAATGTATGATATCGCGGATTTTGGCCAAAATCTAAAAGCCACTCCAATGCCGCGCGAAGACCACTAATGGTTTTCCGCCAAACCACCTATCCTTCGTAGTGTTTTTCATCAAGTAATATCAGTCGTCAATTGTTTTAATCGGATGATTCACGTTATATCCTAATCCCAAGTCTTTTGCCTTCCGTCTTTCTCCAAGCAATCTCGTCGGGCAATCTCCGCCATTCATTATTCTGATTGAACGGTCCTGATTTAACTTCCCTTCCAAGGCTTTCACCCTTCATCGTTCTCCCAAATGCTTTCACCAAATGAACTCAACCATTGGATATCCTAATCCGACAACTCTGATTTAACCTCACTTCCAAACCACCCAAAGCATTCTTGACCTAGTTTTCATGGGATTTTTCTTAACTTTGTTCGTTTTTTGCAGGTTATAGAGGTTTTTCCACAGTTTTTAAATGAAATGAAAGTTGGGGATGATGATCCCCTAGGCCACTATCCACGAAGAAAATGAATCTGCAGGATCGAGATTATGATTTCCCCATGCCTCATGAGAATTTGTGAAGTGATAAAACCCTTTGCGCGCCTGAAACACAGCAAAAACACAGTCAGAGTCCATTATTTCAAGGATAGAAGCATTGAAGACAGGAGATCAAAGAGTATCCATGTTTAAAGGTTTAAATCAGAGTTTTTAAAAAGGGATTAAGGTAGAAAGCTTAGAAATCAAAGGCCTAATCCACAGAGAAACAGAGAATGAAGACCAAAGACTAAGATCAAAGCCTAATTATGTCTAAAACACAGAATAAAGCAAATTAATAGTGTTTTAAGATAAAAAAATGAAATCTATCAGTCTAAAAGGCCTCCACTGCCACATCAGAGGCTAATTAAATTCTCTCTAGCTACCAAAGAGCCACCTGCTGCTTCCATGAATCAAAAGAAGGCCTACTTATTGCACAATTTGAAGATATTTCCCTAAAGACACCTGAACAGTTATTACCAAAGAAAGAACGAATTTCAAACTGTCAGTGAAGTTATTACAAAGATAAGAAAGTGCCTTAAAGTCAATCTTTTTTCCCACTAAGCCTAAAAAGCAGAAACAGAGTTAATGAAATAGAGTTGTAATTCAATGCTTTCCTGCCTTATGCCTTGCATGGTCTTCAAGGCTAGGAGTTGCATTTAGCGTAGAATTAATTACACTTCAATCCTAAAACTCTTCCACCTCCTCATTTCTTCTATAAATACTCCTGAAGAAGATGAGAAGTTTTTGGTTGGTCACTAGTTGTAATACTGAAAACTCTCTGAAATAATACATAGTCTGTTAAAGTTGAAGAAGAAATTGAAGTCTTGGAAGCTTGATGATGTTGTGACATGCTTGTTCTTGAGAAGGCTCTATCATTGGATTCCTGAGCTTGGATGTTGGTAATGTATTATGAATTGTCTGTTGTTTTTCCTGTTTTCATTATGTTTCATAATTTCTTACTACAGTAGGATAAAAAGTTTAGGCTAAGAAATGACTCCTGGAAGCACCTTAGCCCTGTTTATCCTTCACTGTTTTATGTTTTCTTCTGCTGAGGTATTTTAGAGTCTTTAATCTCTCCGTTTAGTGCTCATGCTTGTTTATTTCTCTAACAATTCAAATAGTTGGTTCCAGCATGATTTATGGTTTTCCCTACTTGTCTGCTGCCACTTGAAAGCTGTTTTTGAAGTCTCCCTTTGAAGTACCATTGTTTATAGTTTGCCAAATAGGTTTGTTTTGATCATACCCTTTGTTCCTGCTTGAGCAATTGTTTTAAAGGTATTTATGGTTGTGATCATAGATGTGTTAGGAGTTCCCTCTTCTATGACTGCAATTATCAGTGAATCTTTCATGTTTTCTAATTCCTTTGAAATAAAATCTTTGAGGAAATAGGGTGTTCCCCGAATCTTAGATTTCATTTTAAAAAGTTGTCTTGAAGTCATTATTTGCTTAAAGTGTGGTTTGTAGAATTCATGGTTAGCCCTGTCTATCAAATGCCTCTTTATGTTCAAGTTATGTTTTCAAGTTCCCTTTGTTGAGAATTAAACCTCTCTTTTCCAAACCATTAATGTCCATCTCAAACACAAACTAAAGAATCCCGTGGCCAAGTTAGATTTGCCCTTTGATATCCCATATCCACGTATGAGCCTATTACCAACTTCATTTTGACTCCATTGCCCAATGAATCTGACACTTCTTCTTTCTACCTATCTTTCCTAGAACTTTCATGTTCTGTTGTACCAATTCAACCAAACAAACAAACCAAACAAACACTTGCACTTAATAACTAGTCTAAAATCAATACTTGAAAGCAAACAAGACATATCTTTGCAAACAAATTTGAGAGATCCCTCTCTGAGAATAGGAGGACTAGATCCTGGAACTCTAAAGATTGGTTCTGATGTTGCCTTGTCTTTTGGTTAGCTAATCTATCAAAACACAGGACCCCAACATAATGGTGATCATGGTGGGACCTTCTGAAGGAAGCACTAAACATACACATCTCTGAACATTCAGAAGTCCCTGTACTAAAAGAACACCCTGTGGACTTATCCCACCATTCACCCCAACATAATGGCGATCATGGTGGGACCTTTTTGAGTTAGTGACAATCTAAGTACACCTTAGGACTCCAGAAAATCCCTTGTCTTCAAGAATATCTAGAGATTATTAGCCACCTCAACGCCACCAACATAATGGCGATCACGGTGGGACCTTCTAAAACTTAAACACACATAGGCATCCATTAGAAGACCCACATATCCTTCAAACTAATACTATCTGATGTTCTTATCTTAACAAAGAAAAACCTATTGAATCTATGATAGCTGGGTAAACTATTATAAACTCTTTAGTCCTACAAATCTCTAAGAAAATCAATTAGTAAGCCATAGAGTAGACTCTGTTTGTTTGAGCACCTTAGGTAAGTGTTAAGATCAGACATAGGACACTCTCATAACCATAGAAATATACAAAATCCAAAAATATTTCATATTGGCTTCATAATAAACATGGTGGTGGAACCATAAAACATTTTACCTTCACAAAAGCTAAAAATTTTCCACCTGGCGACTCCACTGGCCTCCAGTAGGCCTATTACTTCACTAGTCCTTGTAAACTCTCATGGGAATGCATTAAGCAAACCCAATCATACTGTTGGTGGACAGCAAAGTTCAAAATCTTCCACCTGGCGACTCCACAATCCCAAAATACCTAATGACTCCACTAATAGAAGACTCTGAACAATTTACAGAAATGCAACCAAGTCCCATAGCAGAGTTTTGTTGTGGAATATCAAGTATACTGGTAGAACTTAAATACAAGGACCTTCCAAAGGTTATCCTTCTCAGCTCGAAATTCAATGATAAACCGGAGCTTAAGAAATTTTTTCTAGAATTGGTAGTTGAAAAATATGAAACTGAGATTGAAATATCGAGTCCACAAGAACAATCATACCAATTCAGAGACCCTAGAGAATTTTTGGAAAGTCTCCCTTCCCCCAAGAAAGAAGAAATTTCACTACCTTTTGATGTATAGGAAAAGGATGATTACGCTTTCAAGAGCTACATTGAAGATTTAGTGAAACAAGCTGTCAAGGATGCAGATAGCCTACCAATCATGGAAGGCCTAAAAGAAAGTTTATGTCATTTTTTTTTTGATCCTATGGCAGAATATATGGAGGCCCTGATTGGCTCAAGTTCCCAAGCATTGACCCTTTGCAAGAGCCAGATACATCAGGAGTGGTCACCCCTGGTGGTGGCCTTAGTTTTAAAGACCCACATTTAAAGTACCCTATGGTTATCTCTGATAATCAGTCAGATTTTCTACCCTTTTTTGTCACTACTTAACTGGCTACATTGGCACTATTGTACCATATAGAGTTGAACTATTTCAAGAGTTAGATTAGGTTAGATAGGAATGTCAATAAAGCTCATCTATGAGCATTTAGTTAGTTGTTGATTTCTGAGAAAAATACAAAAACAATAGAAAAGAGAAAAAGAGGGTAGAGAAAAACAAGAAAGGTACAACCCCATACCAAAAAGAGAGACAAATTCTGAAAGTGTGCAAACTCAAATGCCACTTCTAAAAACACATTGCTAGTTAGTCATACAACCTAATTATGACTAATTAGTTTTTCAATTTACTGCTGATAGGTTAGTGAATTAGATCAGCCAAACAACACAATCTTGGCTTATCAGTAAGGTAGATTAGTATAGAAGAAAGAAGGTTCAAACATGCTCCAATCCTGAACCTTTGAAATAGAAAACAAACTGGTTCCAATATGCTCAAAACTTGAACCAGAAAAAGAGAGAAAAGCAACTCAAGCAAATCCAAAATCAGAGCTGAAGAAATAATGAAGGATGTTTTAATTTTCAGATCTTAAGCCTTCACCATTTTGTGTTAAATTTTCTGCAAATAAAAATCTATGTGCAGCTTGTTTTTATGCCATAGATCTGCAGCAAGTCAAACTGCTTAATCTTGGCTTGGCTGTTTTTGAATTTCCTGTTTTAGAATTTAGAGAATAAAATTCTGTTGGACAGTCTAATCCTAACAGATAGTAATTAGGTAGAGAAACTTATGAACTCAACTGTTTAAACTGAGTTCATGGAGGAATAAGAGTAGAAATAGATTAATTTCCTGTTTTCAAAAGAATAAGATGTTGTTGAAGAGAGTTTTGCTAGTCCAAATGCACTCTGAAAGAAGAAAAAATGTTAGGATATTTAGGAATGGGTAGGTAGAGATGTTGTTTTGAAGAATTCCATTGATTCAGATTTTGCGGCCCAATGGATGAGGCATTGATCAGCTTCCAGAGAAGACATGTCTGAAGTTCTTGACACCTTCTAGAAGGTGCCATCCCCATGTGGAGCCACTGTTAGCCACCTATAAAATTTTTCATATCAAATGGTGGCTAAATCTTTTTTAGCCTTCAAGAAACAATTTTATGACCAAATTGTGAGTTCTTGAAGTCTCATGATGTCCTTAGAATTACTCTTCACTGCTGTCTCACTTCAAAGCCCTCAAAATACCTGTTGTTTACTAAGAGAAAAACTGCTCATAAAGCTCCATTTTCCCTCAATTACCCTTCTCCATTTCCCTCCTCCATTTCATCCATAAACACTTTCATTTACCTCTCATTCCCTCGAAATCACCTTTAAAGCCTTGTAAAATCCTTTTATAAGGTTTAAAACCCCATTTTTACTCCTATCGAAACTTTCCAAAACCTCTGAAAAACCCTAATTTTGGCCTAAAAACCTTAATTTTCCATAAGGCCTTAAGCCCCTTTCGGCCTTCAACCCCAGCTTCTTTTCCGCATATAAACCTATGCCAAGACTAGGCGCTGAGCGCTTAATCGCATCGCAAACATTCATTTGACCCTTTTCTTCGATGAGATCCCGTGATCATTTCTCCACCGTTGATCTGATCCATCATGCCCAGATCCGACAGTCCATATCACTCCTTTCTCCAAAACCTGCCTTTTCGCCTTTTCCTTTATGATTAAATCTCCACCATTGATCTAGTTTTTAGATCGATGACTCTTGCTCCATTGCAAAATCGGCAATCGCAAACCTCTTATCCTGTTCCTTTGACCTCCGCCAATTGCGATGCTCTGATGAGATCTCAGTCGTTGAATCCACAAGAACCAACGGCTTAGATTAAATCATGCTCCGCTCATAAACCCTTCACCATCGTGCCTGTCGATTAAATCTCCACCGTTTATCTCTGAAACCGATCCAACGGTCAGCGCTTAATCGTGCATCGCAAAATCAAAAGCCCTAAAGTCTTGGCCCCTTTCCGTTTTCTCCGATGCGATTAAATCCTGACCGTTCATTCCACCAGATCTTACGGTCCGCGCTCATCACATTGCGCTCATCCATCACATGAGCCCTCCGACATAAGCCCGCTGATTTAATCCTAAACCGTTGATCTCTCCTAGATCTAACGACCCACGCTCAATCACATCGGCGCATTATATTGTCACTCTGCCTTCTCCTCCCACCGATTGCGATCCTGTGATCAGATCTCCACCATTGATCTTCTCCGATCGGACGGTCCACACTGCTTCTACTTTTCAAACCCTGCCCTTTTCATTTCTCCCCCATCGATAGATCTTGACTGTCTATTCCCATGATCCGATGATCAAGATCTAAACTGCCACTGACCCTACCCACCTTTTCCGCCCGTGCATCTTGCTCTCCATTGCGTGCGATCTGCACCGTTGGATTTTCTGCCCCTCATCTGATGGCTGAAACTCCATATCGCGTAATTTTGTGCCGGAACATTAATGCCAAAAAATTACGCGAAATGGGTTGTATTAAAAAGACAGGTGTCAAGCAACGTATGATATCGCGTTTTTTGGCCAAAATCTAAAAACCGCTCCAATGCCGCGCGAAGACCACTAATGGTTGTCAGCCAAACCACCTATCCTCCACAGTGTTTTTTCATCAAGTAATCTTAGCCATCGATTGTTTTAATCAAATGACTCACATTATATCCTGATCCCAAGTCTTTTGCCTTCCGTCTTTCTCTAAGCAATCTCGTCGGGCAATCTCCGCCGTTCATTATTCTGATTGAACGGTCCCGATTTAACTTCCCTTCCAAGGCTTTCACCCTTCATCGTTCTCCCAAATGATTTCACCAAATGATCTCAACCTTCAGATATCCTAATCCGACGGCTCTGATTTAACCTCACTCCCAAATCGCCCAAAGCATTCTTGACCTAGTTTTCACGGGATTTTTCTTAACTTTGTTTGTTTTTTGCAGGTTACAGAGGTTTTTCCACAATTTTTAAATGAAATGAAAGCCGGGGATGTCAATCCCCCAGGCCACTATCCATGAAGAAAATGAATCCGCAGGATCCATATTATGATTGCCCCATGCCTCATGAGAATTCGTGAAGTCATAAAACCCTTTGCACACCTGCAACACAACAAAAACACATTCAGAGTCCATTATTTCAAGGATAAAAGCATTGAAGATAGGAAATCAAAGAGTATCCATGTTTAAAGGTTTAAATCAGATTTTTAAAAAAGGGATGAAGGCAGAAAGCTCTGAAATCAAAGGCCTAATCCACAGAGAAACAAAGAATGAAGACTGAAGACTAAGATCAAAGCCTAATTAGGCCTAAAACACAGAATACAACAAACTAACAGTGTTTTAAGATAAAGAAATGAAATCTATCAGTTCGAAAGGCCTCCACTGCCACATCAGAGGCTAATTAAATTCTCTCCAGCTACCAAAGAGCCACTTGCTGCTTCCATGAATCAAAAGAAGGCCTACTTATTGCACAGTTCGAAGATATTTGCCTAAAGACACCTGAATAGTTATTACCAAAGAAAGAACGAATTTCAAATTGTCAGTGAAGTTATTACAAAGATAAGAAAGTGCCTTAAAGTCAATCTTTTTGCCCACTAAGCCTAAAAAGCAGAAACATAGTTGTAATTCAATGCTTTCTTGCCTTATGCCTTGCATGGTCTGCCTGAAGAAGATGAGAAGTTATTGGTTGGTCACTAGTTGTAATACTGAAAACTCTCTGAAATAATACATAGTTTGTTAAAGTTGAAGAAGAAATTGAAGTCTCGGAAGCTTGATGATGTTGTGACATGCTTGTTCTTGAGAAGGCTCTATCATTGGATTCCCGAGCTTGGCTGTTGGTGATGTATTTTGAACTGTTTGTTGTTTTTCCTATTTTCATTATGTTTCATAATTTCTTACTACAGTAGGATAAAAAGTTTAGGTTAAGAAATGACTCCTGGAAGCACCTTAGACCTGTTTATCCTTCACTGTTTTATGTTTTCTTCTGCTGAGGTATTTTAGAGTCTTTAATCTCTCTCTTTAGTCCTCATGCTTGTTTATTTCTCTAACAGTTAAAATAGTTGGTTCCAACATGATTTATGGTTTTCCCTGCTTGTCTGCTGCCACTTGAAAGCTGTTTTTGAAGTCTCCCTTTGAAGTACCATTGTTTATAGTTTTCCAAAGAGGTCTATTTTGATCATACCCTTTGTTCTTGCTTGAGCAATTGTTTTAAAGGTCTTTATGGTTGTGATCATAGATGTGTTAGGATTTCCCTCTTCTATGACTGCAATTATCAGTGAATCTTTCATGTTTTCTAATTCCTTTGAAATAAAATCTTTGAGGAAATAGGGTGTTCCCCGAATCTTAGATTTCATTTTAAAAAGTTGTCTTGAAGTCATTATTTGCTTAAAGTGTGGTTTTTAGAATTCATGGTTAGCCCTGTCTATCAAATGCCTCTTTATGTTCAAGTTATGTTTTCAAGTTCCCTTTGTTGAGAATGAAACCTCTCTTTTCCAAACCATTAATGTCCATCTCATTCACAAACTAAAGAATCCTCTGGCCAAGTTACATTTGCCCTTTGATATCCCATATCCACTTATGAGCTTGTTACCAACTTCATTTTGACTCCATTTCCCAATGAATTTGACACTTATTCTTTCTACCTATCTTTCCTAGACCTTTCATGTTCTGCTGTACCAATTCAACCAAACAAACAAACCAAACAAACACTTGCACTTAATAACTAGTCTAAAATCAATACTTGAAAGCAAACAAGACATATGTTTGCAAACAAATTTGAGAGATCCCTCTCTGAGAACATGAGGACTAGATCCTGGAACTCTAAAGATTGGTTCTGATGTTGCCTTGTCTTTTGGTTAGCCAATCTATCAAAACACAGGACCCCAACAGAATCTAGGATGATTTAATTATTAATTATAAATACAAATACAAATATAATTGTTAATTTTATGTTTTATGTTTTTTTATTTATTTTATTTATTATTTTATTTTGACCGAATCAAAATGTTAAACATTACAATATCTCTACCATACTGAGATCAAATGTTTACATAAGAGTTAATTTTACTTACAAACATCTAATATAAATATTTTTTTTAATAAAAACTGGATAAAATATAATATTATAGTATTATATTTTACCAATATTTATTACTACTCCCATCTCCCCCCAACCTAAATATTATATGTGACATCTATAACCAATTTTATTTATTTATTTATTTATTTTTTATCCTTATTCCCTACATATTTTAACTAGCTCTGTTTAACCTTGTCATGGCATTAAATTATATGACAAGATACATATCTAAACATTTTATACCATCACAAACATTTATATTACCATGTGATAACACTTATCAACATACCTATCACTCTAATTTATTAAACTTCTAAGTGCTATAACATTAAACTTACCACGTGATTAAGGCTATCGTACATAATAAATATTTTGGGCATGACTGATCTGACAGTTATATTCTGTCAAACCATAACCATATAATCGTTTTGCAACTTCGACGATTATAAATCTAAATCTAGATTATATATTTCTTCCATCATACATAATTATGTATGTAATTAAATTCAGTCGTACATGTGTTTATCTACATCCCGATTATTCGTGCCACTTTGTCGTGATTTAGTTGACACCTGCAATCTTTAGCATTGTTAGATCTACGACAGAGATCGACGATGGAAAATGAGCTGGCCTAGGATTATGGTAGACGATCTCCATTAAACCCTAACCAGTTTCCCCATTTTCACTGTGTGAAGTTACCCTCGGTTTTGTCGCTCTATGGATTCGACTCTGCCGACGTTTTGCATCACGTCAGTCCAAGTTTTCTTTGGGTTAAACTATGTGTGTGCACCATGGCTCTGCGATAGGTAACCATTAAAGGTAATTATTTTCTTTGGAATCGTTTAATAAAATTACATCTACTGGTCTTCTTTTACTCTAGGAGCCCCCTTCTGTTGACATTAATTGGGGATTTAACTGTTTTTATAGAGTTTCACTTTCCACTAGCTTGCTTTGCTGCACAACTGAGCTTCGTTATTGTTTTCTCTTCATTCGTTTCATGAACTTGACTTCTTTACCGTGAAGGTTCATGGTGAAGGTAAAAACCCTCTTAATGTTGGAGATTCAAGCTCATAATCCCAACTCAATCATATAGGTGAAACTTCTATTGTTAATTATTTTTCTTCTTTTTTTGTTTCATTTATAGGGTTAATAATCTCTTAGGTTAGGGTTTTAACCATCCTTGCTTTTCTCTTGATGATTCAGGTCACATCATCGACTTTCCCTACTTCTTTTACCTAGGTAAGCTCACAAATCGTCATAGGGTATGGTTGTTTCTATATAGTTTGATGTTACACTGGGTGTAGAGCTATAATCCTGGATGTTCGACTGTTGGTTTGCAGGTAACTCATGAACCCGCTCCTTGTCCATATTTGTGAGGCGCTGCTCTTTATGCCGAATTTGTCCACTATAGTGACTTTCTTATTCCATGGTGAACAAGTGCCACGGTCTCCGAATTTATTTCTTAAACTAGATGAAATTCCTTCAGGAATTGTGGGATTAAATCCCTACGTTATTATTGATCGTTCTTATTTTGGAAGCCTTATGCCTCTGTCTCTTCTTTATTCAAAAACACTATGTAATACATAATTTTTGTATTAAATATGGCTTAATACATTAGGTTTTGTTCAATATTCATAATTTCCTTTGCACGCAAGGATATTTGGGTCGATACTGTAGTTTTATACCAGTTTATAGTTGAAACACTGGTTTGGGCTTGAACATAACTCTTATTTAATCTGTTAATGGTTCAACCGAGAGGTCTCTCAATACAGATATTTGGAAAGTCCACTTATGCATTTTTTATGGTTATATTTTATTTACTTTCATTACTCATATATCTTGGTGCTTTGACATTAAAGGCTATACCTACCTTCTCAACGCAACTACTGTGTAATTTTTCTTGTTTCCACATATTTGCAGTCTATAATTTTCATACTGGAGTTTATTTCTCTGATTTGTCCCTTTACTTTTTATTTTTATTTACTGAAAGCAATTATTCTATTTTAATTTGTGAAACATTAAGGTACTATAGATATATGTCTATTTATTTTATTCTATAGAATTATTCTTTCATGCTAATACATTTGAATGTCAATAATCATACATTCTTAGGCCAATAACATTATTGTTAGAGGAAAATATTTATTAAAAATACATAACTGAAATCAAAATTTCACTTTCTGGGTAGTTAATGTATTTTTAGTTTGTTGTCTAAGGTTGATGTCTAGACCATTATAGTCCTTTGTTACTCACTGTATCCCTAGTCTGAGTATAGAATGTGAAAAAAAGAAGAGACAATTTGTTCTGTCTGAGGTAGCTACTCTGGAAAAACTAATGGTCTCTTCTACAATACATTTTTGAAATTTCACATATATTCTTTCTATTTACTTTCTTGAACTTTCTACACCTACACAGTTGGAATTTACTCTATTAATACACATAAAAAATTAGTACAGAGTTAGGACTGTATTAACAGGATGCTTTCATATTAATTACATATTTATGTATATACATATATTCAAATTTTCTTGCTAAATACCTTTATGCAAATACTTTTAAGAAGAAGCATAATCAGACAAATACTAATATTATGTTCAGTTTCATCAGTTACGGAAATAACTATTTATGTAACTATAAGTCATAGTCATATTCATAATATTTCTCGGCACATTATAACGTTACTTATCTCACTTAAATCTTCTGATGATATCCTCTCAGTCTTGAAAGAGGCAATTACGTCCTTGTATCTCCCCGTGCTCTGCACCAGAGTAGGGCTTAGATAACCGTATTTTTGGTTGAGACCTCAAGACCTCCAGTCCATTCTTCCTTCCCATATTCAGGTTGCTAAGTTTCCACTAGTTCCAACTAGCTCTGGATTGACTCTCACCCTCAGGCCTCCTTGTTTTTTCTCTAAAGTCACAAAACCCCTTTTCCTCATTGGGATTTTTCCTTTTATCCTTAGAGGAAAAGGTAGTTGTCTTTAACTGCTTTTGCCTAACTACTCTGGAATCTTGGAATACTTTATCATTAGTCTGTATGGAAAAACATTCCATAATTAATTATTTATTCAACGACAAAAATAAATCATGTTCATTACTAGATTAACTTTACGTGTTAATCTCATTTAAAAAATTAAATGCATAATCCCTTTTAAAAATAAATAGAAATAGTTTAAGGAAATCCAATTGTTACATCTCCCCCCTCTAGAAGTAAACACCATCCATGGTGTTCTATTCCAGATTATAAAATTGTTCTGAGTATGCCTCGCAAAAATCCTTCATCTTTCCATCTAGCCTCCTCTGAGCCAAAGTGCTTCAATTTCACTTTAACTTGGGTGATGGCTCGCCTCTCGAGCATGATTTCTCTCTAATCGAGAATATGTTGAGGTTCTACTAGAAATTCTTCGTCCGGTTCGACATATAATCAACAAGGACATAAGTTAATTAACATAAAATTCATTCTTTCTAGAGATTTGGTACTCAATATTATTCCTACGTGAATGTTTTTCCAAGGTATTACATGCCTCAGATCATGTACATATCGTTTCAGTATTGATACAAGAAACACATTGTGCACCCGTATGTGACTGGGTAATTCCAATTGATAGGCCATTGTTCCTACTCTTTCCAAGGTTTGGAAAGGTCCATAGAACCTGGGGGCCAAATTGGCACACGAAGTCCACCTTAGGGTGCTTTTCTTGGGCTTGATTCTCACATACACATGATCACCCAATTCAAACTCCCGATAGATTCTCTTTTTTCCGCATAAACCTTCTGCCGATATTGAGCATATTTTAGATTCTCTCTAATCTTCTTTACTTCCTGTTCCATCTCAGCCAACATCTCTAGGCCAAGCATTAATTTTGTTTCTAGACTGCTTCGGTTAATGGGAGTTTGACATTGTCTCCTGTATAAGGTTGAAATGGACTCATTTTAAGAGACTCCTGATATCCATTATTGTACACGAATTCCACTAGGTGTAGATAATAATCCCACTTTGTGGGTTGTTGCATTACATACATGCGCAACATGTCTACTAGGATTTGATTCACTCGCTCTGCTTGTCCATCCATATATAGATGATATGTGGTGCTAAAATTGATCTGTGTACCCAATCTGGTAAACAGTGTCGTCCAAAAGGCTGAAGTGAACTTTAGATCTCGATCTGAGATGACTGTTTTAGGAATACCATGCAACCTAAAAATTTCTTTCATGAAAATATTTGCAATCTACACCATTTTGTATGTGGAATGTACTAGAATAAAGTGAGCTTCCTTGCTCAGTCTATCAACAACCACCATTATGGAATCATTATGTCTCTTTGATCATGATAGACCAGTAATAAAATCCAAATATATAACCTCCCATTTCCATTCCGGTATAGGTATGGGCTGCAACAATCTTGCTGGATGTTGATGTTCCACCTTAACCTGTTGGGATTCCAGACACTTGGTTAAGTATTCAACAATATTTTTCCACATACTAGGCCAAAAATAAACTTTCCTAATTCTTGTCAACATTTTCTAGTATCCTGGATGTCCGGAATAAGTGCTGCTATGATATTCATCCAATATCAACTCTTTCAAACTCATTTGATTCAGAATATATATACTTCCTTTAAAAGTTAAAAGTTGATCCTATTAATCCCATAATCTGATGACTTTACCTGTTTTACTGCTTCATTTGCTTGCTGCCAGGAAAAATGGTATTCAGGATCTTTCTCAGTTGCTTCTTTTATCTGATCCTGAAATTTTAATTCTACTTGATTAAAGTAGAGTTCATACATGCAATACAATTTTCTACTCAAAGAATCAACCACATGATTTTCCTTGCCCTTAACATGCTGAATGCCAAAATCAAATTCATTTAGAAATGCATTCCACCTTGCCTGCGAGCATTCAAATCAGCTTGTTTAAAATAATTGGTTAAGCTACTATGATCTGTCTTCAGCACAAACCTCTTTCCCAATAAGTAGTGTCTCCATACCTTGAGTGTGTGCACTACCACTGTCAACTCTAAATCGTAAGAGGAATAATGATGTTCATGATATTTTAGATTTCTTGACTCATAGGTAACGGTCCTTCCCTCTTGAGATAATATTGCTCCTACTCCTTCCTTGCACGCATTGGTGCATACCTAAAATTCCTTGTTTGGGTCAGCTACCCTCAATAAAGGAGCAATAGTCAACAATTGTTTTAACAATTCAAAACTAGCCTGACATCACTGGTCCATTTAAACACCTTCCCCTTTCGCTGCAGAGATGTAATAGGAAAGGAAATTTTCGAGAATCCTTTGATCAAGCACCTGTAATATCCAACCAATCCCATAAAAGAACGTATATCTGACACATTCTTGGGCACTCTCCATTCCATGATAGTCTTTATTTTCTCGGGATCTACTGTTATGCCTTCCGTGGAAATCACATGGCCTAAATATTGTATTTGGTCTTTGAAAAAGTCACATTTGCTGAACTTGGCATACAACTGATGTTTCCTCAACATTTCCAGCACTTGTCTTAAGTGTTCCATATGTTCTTCCATAGTTTTTGAATAAATAAATATTTCGTCAATAGACATCATAACAAATTTGTCAAAAGAGGGATGAAATATGCCATGAATTAAGTTCATGAATGTTGCTGGTGCATTGGTTAAAACAAATGGAAAAACCACAAACTCATAGTGCCTGTATCGAGTGCAGAATGTTGTTGTGTAGATGTCTTCATCTTTAATTCAGATCTGGTGATATCCAGACCTTAAATCTATCTTTGAAAATACAGTCGCTCCCTTCAATTAATGAAAAATATCATCTATATGTGGCAAAAAATATTTATTCTTGGCTGTCAACTTATTGAGCTGCCTGTAATCCATGCACATTCGCATGGTTCCATCATTTTTCTTCACGGAAATCACTGGTGCTCCCCAAGGGGATACACTTGGTCGAACACACCCCTTATCTAGAAATTCTTGTAGTTTCATTTTTAATTCTGTTAACTTAGGTATACTCATCTGATATGGTGCTCTTGACACTCATGTGGTTCCAAGCATTAATTCGATAGTGAAATCGATATCTCTTTTTGGAGGTAATCCTATTATGCTTTCTGGAAACATGTCCATGAAGTCTTGTACCACTGGTATATTTTCCAACATATGAGTCTTCTCCTTAGACTTAGAAAATCCCACTTGGATGGCATAAATATAGCATCCTTTTTTGATGCATTTACCTAATTGAGATGCTGTGATGGGATGTAATTGTAGAGGTCTCTTGATTCCTTGCAACTCTTGGTGTGTCCCATCTTCAAATCTGAATTAAATGATCATATATTTACAGTTTACTAGAGACCAATGTCCTTCTACTCAGTCCATACCCAGTAGTATGTCATAGGAATCCAAAGGTAAAATATTTGATTCTACCTTTAACTATTGATTTCCGATTTCCAAAGAACAATTCGAAACTTTAGCACTAAACCTTCTCTTTTCCCCAGTGGTTAGTTGTACCAGCTAGGGGTTCTTAAATTTATGGCTTTGTAAGTTACACTTTTCTACTATCCGGGGGCTTACATAACTTAAACTGGCACCAGGGTCAACCAAAATAGAAACAGTTTGTGAAAATAACTTACCTTCAAGTTCTATTATTGTCGACTGGTAATATTCTTATCGGTCTTCAAGAGCTGCATTAATTATGGGTATATTTCGAACCACGTCCCCCACCGTAAAAGTCTCTTGAAGTTTGGTTGTCGTTTCGCTTCTCCCATGATGAGGACAATTCTTTTAATAATGCGCCTCACCACATCCCTAGCATTGTAGAGGGGGTTTCTGGGTCTGCCCATGCTCTCGTTTGTTGGAGGCTTCTGTGGGTCGTTCCTCTGTTGGCCATTTTTTTCTCTGCTGATTCCTCCCATACTGCCTACTTGCTGAATTTCTTGCAGAATTTTCAAAATTACCAGAACTAGTATTTTTAAAATTTGAATTATTTTTCTGTCCTTTCTTTGGCAGCCAGTTTCTGCCTATTTCTCCTTTTTCCTTGGTTTGCTGATAGCACATTTTTTCTTTTCGAATCGCCTCGTTCGTAGTCTTTGGGTTTACGAATTAGATTATTTCTTTCATACGAGTAGGTAGACTACTTAGAAATCGCTGAACTTTAGCCTTCTCATCTCTCAGGTAAGGTACATATCTTAACAATGATGTGAATTTAGTTATGAATTCATCCATTTTCATTTAATAATGACAATGACAATAGATCTATTGTCCAAGGCTGAGATTGAACCCATCAAATATATGAGGGGGAATCTGACTTAATTGTCATATTACTAAGATCCAACATAGATCCATCTTAACTCTATATCTATCAATCGCCGAGAGGGATGAAATATATTGAGGTGCAAAACTATTTTTTTGTGCAAAACATGAGGAAAGGTTTTCACCTCAAGAGATTTGATCCCTCTCGGCGCTGGATAGATCCAGAGTTAAGATGGATCTAGGCTGGTTTCAGTCGTGTGCGGGCAAGGAAAATGTATTGAACATATGATTAATTTTATCAATAATATGTAAATACATCTAATATTAATATAATCATTTAATATATGTTAAGTATGTCTGATATTTATCTGGTCATTTTAAGTTTAAATTTTCTTATTTACCTGAGTTTGTTGAGATGATAGATACTGTTAATAACTTTAATGATGAAAAATGATGAAATAAAAATTTCAAGCTTAGTTATGAATTCATCCATTGTCATTTGACAATGACAATGACAATATATATGTTGTCCAAGGCTGAAATTGAACCCATCAAATATATGAGGGGGAATCTGAATTAATTGTCATATTACTTAGAACCAACCTAGATCCATCTTAACTCCAGATCTATCAAGCGCTAAGAGGGGGAACTTAGTTATGAATTCATCCATTGTCATTTGAGGTAAGGGAAGGAAGAACAAAGACATAGAGTGACAGAGGTGGATAGATACGCGGAGTGAAAAGGGAGAGAAGGGGAAAAACTCAAGGAGATGGGAGAGGAGGAATGAAGAGAGAGAGAGAGAGAGGATTTATAGTGGTAGAGAAGGGTAAGAGAGGGAGAGGAGTGACAATTGATTAGGAGTTCATAAATTTTTCTCAAAATTCAAAGTTACAGGATTAGGTTGAAACTAGGATGGTTTCATAGATATCGTCTTCCTGATTCCAGCGCCACAAAAAGTTTGAAAAATCGATGTCGTATGAGGGAGATATCACGTTCTGATCGAAATGCCAAACAGGTAAATTGTGACAGTTTGACTAGGCTTGACTAGGATGCACAGTTAGCAAATGGGTGGCGGTATAGTCAGAAAAAGCGAATATTTTGAGGAATATTCCTTCCTTAGAACCAACCACTGGTTGAAAAGTGTCGAAATTCTGTTGGGGTGTACGTTTTTGGCGGGCCAATCAGGAGCTGCCATGTGGCCAGCCCTAAGGCCGCCACGTGGCCTTGGAAGCACATTATAAAATTTTGTTGGAGGCTGCATGATTCAACCCTCGGACCTCCCACCGGGCATGCATAGGCTCTACTGTCCGCGCTACAAGTGTTTCTTAACCTTATCGTTTACAGTTTATATTTATTTTGTAATGAAATGACTGTTGGGGGTTGGGAACCGCCGACGGTCCCAACCCGCTAGCGGTCCTTGGAGGTTTGGTCACATTGCAACGTAACTCCAACAACAAATGTTACAACCCATGGTCTACGAAATGCGACAGCGTTCCATACTATGTTATCGCATGGATACGGTTTAAAATGTCAACCACTTCCGCGCGGTTAGTGCTAATAACACTTCAAACCAGAGTTCAACGCGTCCAACCGGAGTTTATGCCTTGGGTTCTACCCAACCGTTAGCATAATTGTGGGTTTTGGGGTTGGTATGTGGCCAAACCAACTGCAATAGTTAATGCCATAGTTAGATTTGGCGGAATATTTCGAGGGCTCGCACATTAGGGGAATTTTGAGGTCTAAAATGGGCCTCCTAAGGAAATAATAAAATAATAGTTAAAATAATAAAATAATATTATTGAATTTTCAATTCACTTTTTGCACTACAATCCATGTAACCATAGTTTAATTCATTTCAAAAGTTGTACCAAAATAAAATTAATAAAAAAATTGTATTGATGTGACTATAAATAAGAATGAGCTTTTGAAGAAAAAGTCATTATCATGGAACAACTAATGCATTTGTCTTTGTACTTAAATAACT
Organism: Pinus albicaulis; assembly: GCA_034641835.2. Classification (NCBI taxonomy): domain Eukaryota; kingdom Viridiplantae; phylum Streptophyta; class Pinopsida; order Pinales; family Pinaceae; genus Pinus; species Pinus albicaulis. The sequence continues at coordinate 1,556,217,867 of CM076581.1, forward strand.
TAAAATAAAATATAAATATAAATTTATAAATTCTTAATTATATTATATGCTATTAATTAAAATTTATATTATTTAAATTGTATAATAACATGTAATTAATATACTATATAAATATAATATAATATAATATAATATAATATATGCGTATGGATATTCATTATTTCTTTCAAGAAGTATGAAATGAAAATAATATATTTTTATTCAAAAAGTATGAAATGACATTTATTATGAGTACTTTACTTTGACTTTAAAAGTACTTAGAGCACTACCATGGTTAACCATGATTTTTTATCCACCATTGAGAATGTGACAAGTAAGTACCTTTAACTCAAAAAATGCCACCTCAACCATTAGGGATGATGTCATCCCCTAAATTTTGAATGGTTCTCATAAAGTGAATTTTGATTGTACATTTTCCTTAGGAGGCCCATTTTAGACCTCAAAATTCTCCTAATGTTTGTGGCAGAATTTACTATTTTAGCTCTAGTTAAGTGGAATTCTCCACTTTTAGTGGAACTTTTCTAAGTGAAACTGGGCAAAAGAGTAGGAGACTCAATTTTCCCCCAATCTGTAATATTCCAAAATGGGGATCTCACAGCAAGCCTGCTGAAATAACGCACTTCTGAGAATTAATTGCATTGAAATGAGTTTGTAGCTCCTGGATCCCTTAGATTATCTCATCTAATATCTAAATCCAAAAGGAGAGAAAAAACAAATCAAACTAGGTTTGTTAAACAGATCTCCCACAACCTAGTCTAGCTGAAAAACACCCAAAGAGAGGGGTTGCAGCTATGTGCAAAGAATGGTACAGGAAATAATGCAGATCCACTGAAGAAAATCAATAGCCTGCTATGGAGGTTCAAATATCAGATGTATAACAACAAATTAGATTTACATTACAGCCCATACATTGTATAAGATAAAGAATGAGACTATATAGGAAAAATCCTCAGAAATGAGGTGCTACAGCCATAGAAAAAGTATGCATAAAATCAACAGCGTTATTTTATTGGGTTGAAGCAACAGTATATGATAACTCAGATCTAGAGCATATCTGTACATAAAAATATAGATCTAATACAGATCTGTGTACAAGAAGAGGTCATCTATACATTCCCCTTGGGGTTTTGTGCAGATCATGAAGCACAGAGAGTAGATCTGAGATCTAGAGTTGCAGATCTGCAGAAATATTCAGAAAATTATTGAATCATATAATACAACAGTAGATCAGATCTGAAACAACATGGATTGGTTTTCCAATCCACGGATCACCACAGTGAGAGGAAATATCCTAACACTGGAGATCTCTCCTCCAATATGTAGACAAAACACCCTACAACTTCTCCTTTGAAAATAACGCAATCTAGGGAGAGAAAATGCACTGTAGGCTCTGAGAATGATTTTTCCTGATGTCGAGGTCTGGATCTGAAGCTCAATCAGCAAATGCACTCTTCCAGGAGGTTAAAAAACACACTCACTGAGAAGAGCCACTAGTATCACCTATATCTGAGCAGATCTAGTATTTCCACTTGATGCAACTCACAAGGACAACCCAACCCTCAACATGATCAGCACTGTAGGTGTAAGGTGAAGCTTGGCCCAAGCCTGATAGTGGACAAGATGGAACAAGTCTCCTCCAAGAGCTGCTCAAGGAAGGAGGTGGGAATTCTAAACAGGAAACCCCAAAGAGGAGTGTCTCAACAGACAATACCTTCATAAAATAATATCTTCAACAACCTCTTCATGCTACCCTCCTCTTGCTTTTATAAGATGGGAGTCTTGCCAAACCCTAAACCAATTCATTATTTTAGCCCCTTTCACATTTAGAATCTCCTTCTATAACTGCACTGTCCCTCAAGGAGGTTCAATGTATCTAGACTGCGCTGTTGATTTGGTCAAGGTTGACCCAATCTTGTGATTTAAACCCATTCACACCTACAAGAGTTTATTTACATAGCCCATATATGTATCTGTTCACATAGGAATTGATTTATTCATGGTTTTCAGAAGTTTTACATGTCCTCCTTTACATTTTATTCATGAATCAAGAAATGAAAAACAAAACAAGAAAAATAGAATATCCCCATTAGCTTGGGCTAATTGGGAATATTACAGTCCTCCCCTCCAAGATGTTTCTTGTCCTCAAGCAACTGATAAGGTGAGTGCTGCAAAATATCCCCTTCTTCTCTTGTGGCCTCCTCATCCAATAGTCTCCACCATTGCTCTAGATTTTCTGCAGGAATTTCATCTCTCAATGGTTCCTCCCAAGTGTGCAAGTTGGCCTTTGGTGAATAAACCCAATGGCCTCCCTCATCAAAGAATGGAAATTCTATGTGGAAACCTTCTTGCTGATCCATGGCCTCCCCAAGGCAGAAGTGATGACAATCATGGGGAATTTCATCATCCATGAAAGACTCCCCTCTCCATGATATCATCCAAATGAAGTGGATCACCTCCTATCTTGGCAATCCATAGAAAAAATCCTCCCCAATACACATGAGAGGCATGTCCCAAACAAACATATCGCTCACCCTACAAAGATACAAGTGGTCTACCATAGTGGCCATAAAATATCCCATGCTCTCCTTGAAGCATGTAGTGCAAAAAGTGTGGGAAACTCCTTTTCCCAAGGACACATCCATCCAATGTGTCTTCCTTCCATCCATGTTCCAAGAAAAGACAAGAACAATTTCAACATACGGAATCATGATTAGAGTCATGCTAGCTACCACGTGCAATAATGGAGAAGGAAAATGATTCCTCATGTGCAACCAGCGCAGTTTTACTCTTAGCTGCCATAGAATAGAAGATGACAAGTGTCTTCCCCAACACTTGTTTGTTGATCCTTTCTCCTTGCATGCTTGGAGAAGGTGCATAATAGTAGGAGAAAAGGGTTCACCCCATGAATAATGCTTCATCTCTCCAAGATCCTTCAATTAATGACCAACATCCCCATAGTCCATGGCCTTGTGTGGCCATTGAAGCTCATCATAAAGAGTGCTCCCTCTTGGACCAAAGCCCTGCAAGTGAGTGCTAGTAAAATATAAGCATATAGGAGATAGATCATAATGTTCAGAAAGACAAGTTCCTTCATATACTTGTTTTACATTAGTGAGGTAACTCATGGATGAGTCCCCTCCCACACTCGATGAATAAGGGGGTGTGAATGATGGCTCCTCCCAAGAGCTATGTTCCTCCTTATCTAACAAATAGTCCATGCACTTCTTCATATGAGAGTGCACCTCTTCTTCAAAATTCTCCTACTTGAATCCATCTAAGATAGTATGGTATGCTCTAATGAACCTAGTGGGTTTGGAAAGCAGGATCTCAAAGGTTGCATTCAATAATTTATCCTTGAGCTTGGAGCCTCTAATCAAATAGATTTGATCATGGAGATAAATGACTCCCTCAACTACCTTATACCTCCCATCCATTACCTTCCCATCAAGAACCTCACATGTGAAAAGGTCCTTGGAGTATTCCATCATGAGTTGGGAATCCTAATAAGGATCTAGGCTTCCCAAAAATGAGAGCGCTGTAGAGGTCTGAAATGTTGCCCCTGTCATATCATGGCTCTCCTCTTTGACATATTTGATGTCAAAATCACATGTTGGAGCATTATAATCTTCCCTTTGCTACCTCATTTGCAGCTGATATTGCTCAATACAAGATTGAAGTAGATGAAAATCAACTTCCCCTCGGAAAGTCCTTGTCTTCCAATACTTCCTTAATTTGGCCCATGCATGCAAGAGTGTTAAAATCCTCTTGTCATGCTTAGAAATATCCTTTTTGAATGAAGATACCATGGGCTGTCCCAAAGATATGGAGTTTCCATGTGTCATCATGCCCATGCCTTCATAGAATCCTAATTTCTCCTTCCTCAGCGCAGATAACTGAGTGGGAGATAGCAATGCCCCTTTCAAGAAATTGCTTACCTCTCTTCTGAATTCATGAGAGATTCTTTGCGCTGTGCTGGCTCCTCCCAAGGCTCCTTCCTTAGCCAAGTATGCAAATGCTGCCCATAGTTGAGAGAACACTTTAGTTTCCCTCCAATCAAGAGGTGCTTGAGGTGCTCTTATTGTGTCTACGTTACCATCTCCTGGCTTCCCTTCCTCCTCTTCAATAGTTGAAGTTGCCTCATCATCAATAAGAGACCTCAGATCTTGGTGTTTTATTGAAGGAGGAATCTTCATGCCTTTCTTTTGAGAAGAAAGCCTTTCATGCAAAGGAGATCTTGCCCTGGGCAAGGTATCAAACAAGATTACACCCTCTTCCATGGTGTTCAGAAAGGGAGTGGGATCTATAGACCCTTCCAACTCATGCAAAAGATTTGTATGTTATGGTTTGATAGTTTCAATAGGAGATGTTACACATGAAGTCTCATCAAACCTTTCTACTAATCTCTCAATAAAACTTGCATAAGTAGGTGTATTTACATTCCTTGAGGAGAAAGATTCAAACAACCACCAAGCATATGCTTTACCTTCAAAATGTAGCGCTGTTACTTTGATGGCTTCAATTTCTGAAACTTGATGTTGCTGTACAAAGTTTCCTAGCTCCTCCACCCAAACCCTAACTGGGCATTTAGGTGATCCATCAAAAGTAGATAGAGAGAATCTACCCACACCATGTTGCTTCCCCTTTGTGCTTCTGTCCTCCTTGATATTGCAGAACCTTGGAAGTTCAAGTTATCTTTGAACTCCTTAGATTGGGCTTCATATTCCCGCAAATATTCTCCAAGAGTCTCCTTCTTGGGCACACCTCCTTTCTTCCTCTTCATGAAGAAATCGCTGACAGGACATTGAAGATTTGGTGATATGGCTGAGTGCACATATCCATGTGATGAGGATTTAAAACTTTCCTCATGTATAGATCTTGTAGATCTGGTTGAGGGATCTTCCTGCTCTTCCCTCCTCATTTCTTTGATGTCTTTTTTGATTCCTTTCAGAGCTTCAGACAGAAGTTTTGTGAACCTATTTTCTCCAGAAAACAAGGGTTTTCTTTGGTTTCTCTTGCATATCTCCTCCTCCCCATGAGAAGACTCCATAATGCTTGAAGCTCATAGGCTGAGCCAAGATAGTTGCTCTGATACCATTGTAATATCCCAAAATGGGGATCTCACAGCAAGCCTGCTGAGATAACACACTTATGAGAATTTAGTACATTGAAATGAGTTTGAAGCTCCTGGATCCCTTAGATCAGCTCATCTAAGATCTTAATCCAAAAGGAGAGAAAAAACAAATCAAACTAGGTGGGTTAAATAGATCTCCCACAACCTAGTCTAGCTGAAAAACACCCAAAGAGAGGGGCTGTAGCTATGTGCAACGACTACTACAGGAAATAATGCAGATCCATTGAAGCAAAGCAATAGGATACTATGGAGGTTCAAATATCAGATGTATAACAAAAAATCAAATTTAAATTATAGCGCATACATTGTATAAGAGAAAGAATGAGACTATACAGGAAAAATCCTCAGAAATGAGGTGCTACAGCCATAGAAAAATTCTGCTTAAACTCAACATCGTCATTTTATTGGGCTGAAGAAACAGTATATGATAACTCAGATCTAGAGTAGATCTGTACATAAAAATATAGATCTAATACATATCTGTGTACAATAAGAGCTCATCTATACATTCCCCTTGGGGTTTTGTGTAGATCATGAAGCACATAGAGTAGATCTGAGATCTAGAGTTGCAGATCTGCAAAAATATTCAGAAAATTACTATTCTCATGTTTAACCCCACGAGTCTAGATGAAGTATGTGTTCAGGCCACACATCTAGAAGCTAGAGGGAAAAACATTTCTAAAGAGGGTAGAAAGAAACCTTTTAAGGGGAAAGCCAAGGAAAAGACCTCAAAAGGTAAAACCAAAAAAGAATAAATCTGTTAAGAAAGAGGGAGAATTTTTTTTTGTAAACATTGTTCAAAAGAGGGCCATGATGAATGATGAAGAGATCATGTCCAAGTTTTAAACAATTCTCAAAAATTAAAGTGATCAGAAGTGGTTGCAACCTGAACAACCGAAAAGGTCTCATCGCTGCAATTCTGGCGCCATGAACGGTTCGCAAAACAGAGGTCGTATGTAGAAGTTATGAAGTTTGAAAAGCCCAGTAAACTCCAAAATATGTTGACCAAGTGTGACTTTATAAATTTGGGAAAATTAAAAAAAGAATATTCCCAGGAATATTATGGAAATATTCCTTAGAACATTCCCTAGAATATTCCTTGGAGGGTGGATGAATTGAAGACAAGTGGCAGAATCCGATTTGGCATTGGTTTGAATTCATTTGTTTTTGGCCAATCAAAGGTTGCCACATGGCAAGCCTGGAGGCTGCCATGTGGCCCAAGCCAAATGAGTTTTGGATGATAAATATTTTTCACAGTCTGCAGGATTTGAAACCAGATATCCTGCCTGCAATTGCACAGGCCCAACCAGCCTGCATGTTCATTAGTTCTTAACAACTATGGATCGCAATTTGTATTTAGATTTTGTATAAATTTTGGTTGGTGGAAAATAGGGGCTAGCCCCCACACTTCATATGACCCTGCAGCAAGGAACCGAGGCTTTACATTTAGCGATTACATAACAGTTATATCAAACGGTTTATATAATGCCATGTGGCCAGTGCAGAAAATCGCATATTAAATGCTAACCAAAACTGTTTCAGTCGTGGTTAATGCCAATGGTTCCAGCAGGGGTGGGTCACGTGACCACCCCACCCTGACATTAAATGCCACTTCAAGCAGTTTCGTTGAATTTGGAAGCGCCACTATTTTTGGCGGGAAGGTCGAAATTGAAGGGACTAACTGGAGTTCCTCCACATTTAGTGGAGGTTTTCAAGGGATATTGGGCAAAATTTTCTTTTGCCATAACTCCAATTTTCAACCAAACAAGTTGCAAAAATAATTAATTTCAGGTATTCTTGACATTCTGAAGACATTGGCATAGGTTTTAGAGTCATCAGAGGTCATATTTAGTAGGTTTAGCTTTGGGGAAGATCAAAGAGCCATTACAACGACTAGGGTGTAGGCAGTGTATTGAGCATCATTTGTCTGTTTTATGCAAATGAATAGTCATACCTAGGTAATTCAAACATTCTGAAGCTGATTTTATATAGAGCACAACCTATTGAGGCTTTATTTCACACGTACTTATGATTTTTGAGCAATAATATATGAGGGACATGCCATTGGGAGCTGGACCAACAGATGTAGCCCAGGAGGGGTGAACTGCTTCATCAAATTTGCTGAGTAATGTGCTATGTGATGTTTTATTCTCTGTTATTTACTATTGTACAATGATAAACATTTAAAATACATACTTAATCCTCACACAAAAATTTGTTTAACTAAACTAAAAACATTTGTTTCACCTTCAAAAATTAGACAACTTTATGCACACATTTTAATTACTGTTTGGATACTTAGCACAAAAAAACTAATACATTCCATTCAGATCAATTTGGTATCAGAGCTATAGTTTTACTCTCTGTATTTTTCTTGTGCAAAGTTTATTTAATAGTTTGCAAGAGTTTTAATGCTTACTAGGCTAATGCTTAAGAGAGGAGAAGGTCAATGAGTGAGAGCTTACAGTAATCCTCAGCCAAGGAGGGCAAGAGTGCCATCATATCCACCTTCAATTTCACCTCCAAGAGTAGCATAAGAAGCCATAAGCATGACTTCAGGAGGAGGAGAAATTCCTGAAGACATTGATCCCAAAGAGGAAGAAAGGAAGTTCAGAAAGGCATTCCTAGACATGACTGAAATGATGAGGATACTCTACCAAGAGAGGAATGAAAGGCTTGAAGGAGAAGGGTCTAAAATTCACAAGGAAGGAGAGTTATCTTCAGCAGGAAATAAAGATGAATACAAGTCAAAGAAAGGAAATGGAGGAAATGGAGATCTACCATCCTCATCTTCATCCTCTTCCTCATCATCGTCATCCTCTACCTTAGTGAATCAATCTCACAAGTCAAAGAACACTAGTAAAAGTCCATTTTTAAAACTTGATCTTCAGTTTGAATTGCCAATGTTTAATGGTGAATTGAATGCAAAAAAAATTGACAATTGGATAAGGTAGTTGGAGGTTACATGAGAATCCAGAACCTTCATGATGACGACACCAAAATTCAGCTAGCTTCTTTGAGAATGGAAGGTGCAACACTTGTTTGGTGGGAAGCCAAAACAAAGGAGGAGATTAAAAAACATGGTAAGATCATTTTATCATGGGATGATTTCATTACGGAAATAAAACAACATTTTTATCCATTAGCTCATTTACAAAAAATTATCATGAATTGGAAAAATTTCAGACAACTTAAGGGAAAAAATGTACAAGACTGCACCCAAGAATTTAGGAGAAGAGCTCTCTTATTAGGGGTAGACTTGCAGAGTCAAGCCACTTTTCTGAAATATATAGGTGGTTTACACATCTACCTTAGACATAATATCCTTATGTTCAATCCTACTAGTCTAGATGAGGTTTGTGTTCAAGCCACACATTTAGAGGCTAGAGGGAAACACACTTTTGATGAGGGTAGAAACCAGCCTTTCAAGGGGAAAAACAAAGACAAAACCTCAAAAGGAAAAGGCAAAAGAATGCATCTATCAAAAAGGAGGGTGAGAAAGTGATTTGTAAACACTGTTCAAGAGAAGGCCATGAAGAGAAAAACTATTGGAAATTACATCTTGAAAAGAGAACCCAATTTAACAAAAACAAAGGGAAGCAGAAAACTGCAGCCACTACAAATACACAACAAGACTTAGGTGATGATTCAGGTGAAGAAACTAAAATTACAGCCATGGGTTTGAATAATGTGAAGGGAAAAGAAACTGAAACTAAACCAAGTACTAGTACTTCAAACTGTCATGTACAAGCTCCAAATGAAGAAGAAAGAATTGAATTGTTTCATGTGAGGGTTATTTCAAAACATACAAAAATTGACACATTGTTTGACAGTGGGTCACAAGTAAATCTTGTCTCTGAAGACTTAGTCAAGCAACTAAAACTTGAGACCATTCCACATCCAAGACCATATCCACTTGGTTGGATTTGCAAGGATGCAAATTTACAGGTTTCAAAGATGTGCATATTACGCTTTGCAATTACTGCACATTTCATTAACACAGTTAAATTAGATGTTGTTCCACTTGATATATCAGGAATTGTTTTGGGAAGTCCTTACTTATATGACAAGAAAGCTATCTTCCATCGCCATGAGAAAAAGTATCATCTATTCAAATATGGCAAGGATTTTATTGTTAGAGCACATCGCAAGAAGACAAATATAGCGATGGTAAATGATGGACAGGTAAAAAGGCTAGTGAATTCTAGTAAGAGTTTTGTACTTATTATGGTTAAGCCTAAGGTTGAAGTGAATCATGAGTCATTTGAAAATTGTGATCCCAAGTTAAAATCATATTTATATGATGTAGTTGATGCACATCATGAGATATTTTAGGAGCTGATAGGTTTTCCTCCTAAAAGGGAGATTCAACATGAAATTCAGTTGCAACAAAATTGTCCTCTTCCAAACATAGGCATGTACCACATGTCTATCATGGAGAATACTAAAATAAAGAGGCAAATTAAAGACTTGTTGGACAAAGGATTCATAAGATCAAGCACTTTGCCATGTGGGTCACTGATAGTGCTGGTTCAAAAAAAAGATGGAACTTGGCGTATGTGTGTGGACTTCAGGGCATTGAACAAGATAACGGTAAAGAATCGTTACCCACTCCCAAGGATAGATGATTTGCTGGATCAGCTAAAAGATGCTAATTTTTTCACTAAGTTAGACTTACGTAGTGGATATCATCAAGTTAGAATTACAGAAAGTGATAATTGGAAGACTGCATTCAAAACCAAACAGGGACTCTTTGAGTGGCTTGTTATGCCTTTTGGTTTATGTAATGCACCTGCAACTTTCATGTGGGTTATGGATGATGTTCTACGTCCTTTTCTTGATGATTTCGTTATTTTCTACTTAGATGACTTCTTAATTTTCAGCAATACTAGAGAAGAGCATATCATGCATGTTAAGAAAGTACTTGATATTTTGAAGAAAAAGAAATTATTTCTTAAGATGTCAAAGTGTGAATTTGGAAAGACTTCTTTGGTTTATTTAGGATACATTGTAGGAGGAGCTGCATTGAGAATTGATCCTTATAAGGTAGAAGCCATTGTGAATTGGCCTACTCCCAAATCCATTATAGAGGTAAGAATTTTTTTGGGTGTAGCTCAGTATTGGAGGAAGTTTATTTCTAACTTCTCTGCCATAGCAGCGCCTATGCATGCAGTGACAAGTGTGAAGCGTGCTTTCCAATGGGGAGGAAAGAATCAGATAGCTTTCAAATATTTGAAAGAGAAGATCAGTTTAGCTCCAGTCCTTGCTTTACCGGACTTGAGACAACCATTTGAGATTCAGATCGATGCTAGTGATTATGCCATGGGTGCAGTTCTCTTACAGCATGGTAAGCCTATCGCTTTTCATTCTGAGACATTTAATGGTGCTGTTGTTAATTATCCTAAATATGATAAGGAGTTGTATGCATTGGTACAAAGTGTCAAAAGGTGGAAACACTATTTGATGGGTAAAGAGACAGTTGTACATACCGACCACCAACCTTTACAGTACTTGTAGTCACAAATAAAATTGCAGCAGTCACACTGTTTAAGATGGACGGGCTTCCTACAACAATTTGACTTGGTAATAAGGTACAAGAAAGGTATTTTCAATAAAGTTGCTGATATTCTTTCAAGGCCTATTATTAGTTCTTGTACTTTACTTAAGAATGATTCTATTGTACATGAGAGTTACATAGAACAGTATGCATCAGATGCTGATTTTAAGGTTGTGTATGCTAACTTGAGTGAAGGGAATCAAGTTGAGGAGAATGATTATCACTTGGATAATAATTTGCTGTTTCATATGGGCAAGTTGTGCATACCACAGGGAGAGAGAATACGTGTCATGAGAGAAGATCATTCTTCTCTTATTGCTGGACATTTTGGGGTAAGCAAAATGGTGGCACATCTACCGAGGTATTGTTATTGGCCTCACATGGTAGATAATGTTTCACGTTTCAATAGAGGATGTTTATTATGTGCTACAAGAAATCCTAGCAATAGAAATCTTGGTTTATATACGCCATTACCAGTACCTTCTAGACCATGGGAAAGTGTTTCTATGGATTTTGTTGCAGGTCTACCGATGTCTAGAAAGCAGCATGATTATCTTTATGTAGTAGTTGATAGATTCAGCAAGATGTGTATTCTTATGCCATTTAAGAAATCTACAACTGCTGAACAAACTGCTGATTTATATTTTCAACATGTATGGGTTCATTATGGCTTGTCTACTTCTATTGTTAGTGACAGGGATTCCATATTTGTTGGGAATTTTTGGTCCCATTTATGGAAGATGATGGACACCAAGTTGAAAATGAGTACTGCTTTTCATCCACAAACAGATGGCCAAACAGAGGTAGTGAACAGAACCATTGTACATCTTTTGAGAGGTTATTGCAGCAAGTATCCCAAGCTATGGGATGAGCACTTGCATTACATTCAACATGCTTACAACCAGGCCAAGCACCCTTCTACAAATACTTCACCTTTTGAAGCCTGTTTTGGGTATTTGCCTAATTCACCTTTAGATTTCATTCTTGAGAAGGATGTTGCTATTGATGGGCATAGTGACATTGAAAAAGCTTGCATGTTCATTGAAAGAATTCAGCTCATACATCAGCAAGTTCAAGAACAACTTGAAAAGAGTCAAGGCAAGTACAAGGAGAGACATGACAAACACAAAGTTGATCATAAGTTTCAAGAAGGTGATGAGGTATGGCTAAATATTAGCAAAGGAAGAATGCAAGGAGAAGGTAAAAATTTGAAGCCTATTCGTTATGGTCCATTCAATATTATTAAACAAGTTGGTAATAATGCATTTCAACTTGATTTGCCTTCATATATGCAAATTTATTCCGTTGTGAATGTGGAGAATTTACATTTTTATGAGCCTCCATTGATTGCTGATCAAGGGAGTGACATTCAACTAATATCAATAGAATATTTCTCACCAAAATATTTGGACGAGCTCAAGAAGGATGCTATCCTTGATAGGAGGACACACACTTCTAAGAGGGGAAGCGTCGATTATCTTCGGATTGGGCTTAAAGGCAGCAAACCAAGTAAGGCGAAATGGATGGAAGTGGAAAAGGTGAGGGGGTTGTACCCTCATCTTGTGAATAGGTAATTGAAGGTTTTTTGGGTCCAAAATCTTCCCAATGGGGAGGTGTGATCAGGAGATCATGTCCAAGTTTTAAAAAATGCTCAAAAATGAAAGTGGTCAGAAGTGGTTGCAACCTAAACGACCAGAAAACTCTCCAAAGTGGGTGCAAAACAGAGGTCGTATGTAGAAGTTATGAAGGTTTGAAAAGCCCAGTAAACTCAAAAATATGTTGACCAAGTTTGACTTTATAAATTTGGGAAAATTAAAAAAAGAATATTCCCAGGAATATTCTAGGAATATTCCCTAGGGTATTCCTCAAAATACTCACTCAATATTCCCTCGAGGGCGAATGAATTGAGGACAAGTGGTAGAATCTGATTCGGCATTGGTTTGAATTCATTTGTTTTTGGCCAATCAAAGGGTGCCACGTGGCAAGACTAGAGACCACCACATGGCCCCAGGCCGAAGGAGTTTTGGGTGATAAAAATTTTGCATAGTCTGCAGGATTCGAAACTGGGTCTCCTGCCCACAAGCACACAGGCCCACCCAGCCCGCCTGTCCATTAGTATATAATAACTATGGATTACAATTTATATTTAAATTTTGTATAAAGTTTGGTTGGCAGAAAATGGGGGCCAACCCCCACACTTCATATGACCCTGCAATGAGGAACTGAGGCCTTACATCTAGTGGTTGTGTAATAGTTATATCAAACAGTTTATATAATGCTATGTGGCCAGCATAGAAAATCGCATATTAAATGCTAACCATAACTGTTTCAATCGTGGTTAATGCCGACGGTTCCGGCGGGGGTGGGTCATGTGACCACCCCGCCCTGACATTAAATGCAACTTCAAGCGGTTCTGTCGAATTTGGAAGCGCCACTATTTTTGGCAGGAAGGCTGAAATTGAAGGGACTAAATGGAGTTCCTCCACATTTAGTGGAGGTTTTCAAGGGATATTGGGCAAAATTTGTTTTTTCCATATAACTCCAATTTTTGACCAAACAAGTTGCAAAAATAGTCAATTTTGGGTATTCTCGACATTATGAGCACATTGGCATAGGTTTCAGAGCCATCAGAGGTCATCCTCAAGAATTTTAGCTTTGGGTAAGATCAAGGAGCCATCAGGGCCACCAAGGTGTAGGCAGTTTATTGAGCATCCTTTGTCTGTTTTATGCAAATGAATAGTCATCTCTAGCTAATTCAAACATTCTGAAGCTGATTTTACAGAGAGCATAGCCTATTGAGGCTTTATTTCACATGTACTTACCATTTTTGGGCAATAAGATATGAGGGACATGTCATTGGGAGCTGGACCAACAGATGTAGCCTAGGAGGGGTGAACTGCTTCATCAAATTTGCTGAGTAATGTGCTATGTGATATTTTATTCTCTGTTATTTTCTATTTTACAATGATAAATATTTAAAATACATACTTAATCCTCACACAGAAATCTGTTTAACTAAACTAAAACCATTTGTTTCACCTGCAAACTTCAGAGAACCTTCTGCACACATTTTAATTACTGTTTGGATACTTAGCACAACAAAACTAATACATTCCATTCAGATCAATGAAACTCATTATTGGAAATTACATCCTGAATTGAGGCCAAATAAACCCAATAACAAAGGGAAACAGAAATATTCTGCTACAGCTCAACATGATTTAGGATCTAATTCAGGGGATGAATCTAAGATTACAACCATGGGATTGAAGAACATGAAGGGAAAAGAAATTGAAACTAAACCCAGTACCAGTACATCAAACTGTCACATACATAATCCAAATGAAGAAGAAAGAATATAACTATTTCATGTGAGGGTCATATCCAAGCATACCAAGATTGACACATTGTTTGACAGTGGGTCACAAGCAAACTTAATCTCTGAAGATTTGGTCAAGAAACTTAATATTGAGACCATACCATATCCATTAGGTTGGATTTTTAAGGATGCAAATCTACAGGTTTCAAAGAAATGTATATTGCGGTTTTCAATGACTGCAAATTTTGTTGAAACAGTTGAATTAGATGTGGTTCCGCTTGACATGACTGGTATTGTATTAGGAAGTCCACAATTTTATGACAAGAAAGAGATCTTCCATCGCCATGAGAACAAGTTTTATTTATTCAAATATGGCAAGGAGTTCAATGTTAGAGCACATTGCAAGAAGACAAACATTGCTATGGTAAATACTGGACAGGTAAAGACGCTGGTAAATTCAAGTAAGAATTTTTTTCTTCTTATGATTAAGCCTAAAGCTGACATTAATCATGAATAATTTGAGGGATGTTATCCTAAGTTGAAATCATATTTATATTATGTATTTAATGCACATCATGAGATGTTTCAGCAGCCAATAGGATTGCCTCCAGAAAGAGAGATTCAACATGAGATTAAGTTGCAACAAGGTTGTCCTCTTCCAAATATCGATATGTATCGCATGTCGATAATGGAGAATGTTGAAATAAAGAGGCAAATAAAAGAGATGTTGGAAAAAGGAATCATAAGGCCAAGCATCTCACCATGCGGTTCACCCATAGTCTTAATACCAAAGAAAGATGGGACTTGGCGCATGTGTGTAGATTTCCAAGATTTGAACAAGATTACGGTAAAAAATTGTTACCCACTCCCAAGAATAGATGACTTGCTTGATCAGCTAAAATAAGCAAAGTTTTTCACAAAGTTAGATTTATGAAGTGGATATCATCAAGTAAGAATTGCAGAAAGTGATATATGGATAACTGCATTCAAAACCAAACAAGGACCCTTTGAGTGGCTAGTTATACCTTTTGGTTTGTGTAATGCACCGAAAAATTTCATGTGTGTTATGGATAGTGTTTTGAGTCCATTCCTTGATGACTTTGTTATTTTCTACTTAGATGACATTTTAATTTTTAGCAAAACGAGAGAAGATTATGTCTTGCATGTGAATAGAGTGCTTGATATTTTGAAGAAAGAGAAATTGTTTCTTAAGATGTCAAAGTCTGTGTTTGGAAAGACTTCTTCGGTCTATTTGGGACATATTGTAGGAGGAGGAGAATTTAGGATTGATCCTTGGAGGTTGAAGAGAAATCTGGTGTTGTGGAGCTTGTGAATGGCTTGTTTTTCTTGTTGATGGAGGAGGCTTGCTTGCAGGATCCCTGAGCTTGGTTAATGGTGAAGTGCTTCTATTTTAGTTATTGTTTTCTCATGTTTCATTATGTTTCCATATTTCTGTGTTGCAATAGAACAAAGGATTTATACTATGTTACACAGCAATTTGTCACCGTCCCTGCAATTCCCCGTCCCGCACATTGGAGGGCTTATTCCGTGACCTGTGAGCAGTGACATAACTTGAAATTTTTTTTATGGCATTCCCCTAGACATGGAATTTCATTGCCCTAAAGACAACTCCTTGTGAAAAACCCTAAAAATGGCCTTTTCATCATTGGCGCGACTAGCCAGTGTTATACCGTGCCAATGGGGGAAATCCTCCAAAGAAGGCGCACCAATTGGCACTCTGTCTCAGATTCGCACTCGCGCCAGGCTTAATAAAGGGTGTTTTTTAAAAATAAATGGCGGAAGATTGACTTTAACCAACTCCTGAACTGGTCTCTAAGTTGAGTTGGGACGTTTGGCTCCATATTTCCATGTAGAGGAAGTAGTTTTCCACCTCTCATGGAAGCTTTCTTGAGGATAGGGCCAATCACATGATTGTAGGGATCCCAACTCCTCTTCCACCATCTATATAAGCTTGCCATTTCCCTTTGCAAGCTAGTCTCCAAGAATCTCCAAGAGCCTTCATAGCCTAAAGAATGCTGCAAGAGCTTTGATAGTCCTCATAGTGCCAAATCCATAGCAAGGAGATTGATGATTGAGGAGAGAGGCTTGTTCCCATTCCCGACAAGCTTTACTGAGATGTATTCCACTGACGACCCGCCGAAGGAAGGTTCAGCGTTAGAGCCTGGTTGTATTTTCCTTTGATGAATTAATGATAAGCGACTATTGGTTATGGTTCCACTCGTATTGCTCATTATGATCATGACTTGTGTCCTCTCGGACTGATACATAATTTCATATATCGGGTTTTACGCTTGTGTTTGTTGTGTTTCTTGCATGTGCAGGTGTTCGATCGTGGCAAGCGAAAGGATTGTGATCTGTTCGAGCAAGGGAACGGGAACGTCATCTTCTCTACAAACAAAAGCATTGGACTTGAGGTAGGCGTTCTTCGCAAGTTGGTTTATTGTGATTAGGAACCTGCGCCTTAGCGTGATACGATTGTTGCTAGACCCGATCTAGGCTAGTAGGGATTGCCTCTGTCAGCAGAGGGGATTTACCTCCACAACAAATTGGTGACTCCATTGGGGAGTTAGCTTGTTGTTTGCTTTATAAACTACAGACGGAGCCTGAAGTTAGCCAGATAGCCTTTGAAACGCTCTTGCTCTGCATTAGCGAAAGTAGATGAATGCTGCTTTAGTCAATCTCCGGTTTAGTTTATGAATTGAACACTTGGAGTATTGTCTTGTCTTTCGGTCGATTCTTGACTTTGCCTACTTGATCATCTCTTTTGGCTGGCTCTTTTCGTGAGTTTGGCTTTTGGTTTGAGCTCCAACATCACTGGTCTGCTTCTTGGATTGATTATTTTTATTTTTTACATAGCAAACTTGACTGGTGTGCTTATTAGCCTAACAGTCGCGCCAATTAGCGCTAGTTTCCAGTTCACTACCCGCGCCAATCCTGTTATGGTGCTAGTTTCCGCCTGACAGTCGCGCCAATCCTAGAAGGTGCTAGGGTTTGCTCTGTTATGAGATTTCTGAGCTTGATCTATGATTTTGGTTTCATTTCTTCGAGTGCCTGAGTGTTCTAGAGCCTTGTTTGAGTGACTGTGACCTTCATCCTTTGGTTGTTTGCCCGTTTCTATCGATTTTACATTTTAGCCCTAGGGCATCTAGGTGCTATTGTGCATAGAGCCTCCCTTGGGAGTTTTTGGTTTCTATCTGTTCATTCAACCTTGTGATTGCTTCTCTGCATTTGTTTGGTGGTTGTCTATCATTTTATTGCGTTATTTGAGTGATTGGCTTCTTCTTCATTCGAATTCTGCTTTGTCTCGCTTTGAGCCTAGATTACATGGTTCATTTGAGTCTTGGAGATTCTGCTTGAAGTGGTGAGTCTGGTCTTGGTTGGGAGATTTTTTTTTTTTTTCATTTTCAGGCATTGGCGCTTGTTGTCAGTTAGCAACCCGTGCCAATTTTCCATTGGCTCTAGTTGGCAGTGAGCAAGTCGCACCAGTTGGCGCTAGTTGTTAGTGACAAAGTCGTGCCAATTTCAGGGTGTGTGAAAATTGAGATTTTTTCCCTAAATCCTTCACCAGTGTGTCTTTCCCTTCCAGTATTTTCACTGTATGAGCATAGATTACATTGCTCATTGTTTGAAATGTCTTATTTCCATGATTGTTTGATGTAAAAGGGAATGAATGCCTTGTTTTGATCTCTTTCTTTGGAAGTCCTCTTTTTGTTTGACCTCATATGTCTTGTCGCCTTTTGAGGGATTTCGTGACAAAGTGTTTGAAACAACGATTGCATTCTTAGTGTTTGTTTACATCTCTTTTGCATTCATCCTTCATTAAGGAGATTTGCGTTCATTTAGTTTTCGTCTCAAAGTTTTCTTTTCGTTAAAATGCATTAGATTACATTGCATTGAAGAGTATTTTTTGAGATTTATCATTGAACTTGAATCACATTGTTTAATGATTGAAAGCTAAAAGTCGCTTTGAGTGCATTCTCTTTCATTAAAAGCATGAATTAAGTAGAGTCTCATTTCATCGAAAAATGCATTGAGTGCATTCTTATCATTTGAAAAGAAAAAGGAAATTGTGCATAGATTACAATTGCATAGTTTTCGGAAAAAAGGGTTTTGCATAGATTACATTGCATTATTCGCATCGTTGAATGTTTGAGATTACTTTTGGATAGTGAAAGCCATATAGTTTGGAAAAAGTTTCATTTTTCAGTGTTGTTGTTTGTCGCATCATTGTTTGAAGCTCTTCCCTTAACTAGGTAACATTCATCGAATTGAAAAGCTTTCTTTTCTCATATAGCTGCATATAGGAGATTGTCAAATGACATACGATAGGGCCTTAAAACCGAAACATAATTGAAGATCAACCATAAAATTTATTCAATCAACCTAAGGAAGCATTGGAACATTAACGAAATATTTAGAGGTCTAGGCTAGAGACATGTTCCAGCGTCTTTAAACCTAGTAGCTGTCGTTCGCCTCTTGGCTTTAGACAACACTAGTACGGACTTGTGCTCCCCGTACCGTCGCGTATATAAAGGGAGACCCGACTAGGTTTCTATCCTTTATCCATAGGAAACCGAGTCTGCCGCCTTATACCCATGATACACCAGACACAACATTCGGGGAGATTTCCTACACATACGTTAAGTCCTTGGTTGATTTCTCTTTCATTTTGAAACCAAGGTGTATATTGCAGTTCACGGTTATTTGGTACACCCTTTGCCTACTATTCCTGAGCAGTCATTTCGATCTTTTCTGAATCATTAAATTTGAAAGGATCATCAAGCGCTTGTCCTTTCACGCTTGTTTCCAATCTAAAAGCGATAGAGTCACCTTTTGTCTGTTTCTCGACTCTTAAAATATGAAACAACAGAGTTTTGTTTCAATGTTTTAAAAATTAACTGCCCACGAAATATTCCCGGTTAAAGTTAGTTTCCTTAGGGTGTTGTTTTTGGTCGTTTCCGATGGCAACTTTTCTAGAGTTCACCAACCAAGGAATCCCCTCCGATGGGAATCCTGGTCATTTTCCTCCTTTTGGGAATGTTGGTGCTCCTTACATGGCAACGTTGTCCCTTCCTGGGTTAACTGTTGGGTTGCTTGTGTGGTTGTTTTCAACCTCCGTGGTTCCGAATGTCTCAGCTACTGTTCAATCAGTTCCTCCGCCTGAACAACATCATGTTGATTCTAAGGTGGAACTCTCTCCTTCTTCGCCTGTTTCTGCATCCTCCTCTTCTACTTTGCCTAGTGAAAGTCTGGATTCGAGTAACCCAGTGGCTAAGAAGAAGAAGAAGAAGAAGACAAAGAAGAAGAAGTCTGATAAATGAGAGGCTAGCTCTGCGGCTATTGCGCCTAAGAAGCCTTCCATTGATAAACCTTCCAACCCTCCATGGAAATTCAAGTTCCCTTACATGTTGTGCACGGATACCATTTTCTTCGAGATTGCCCTGGAATTCCCAAGGTGCTCGAAGTATGGTCCAACGGTCGTCCGCCGTTGCCTTTGGCTTCCGAGAGTCAGGTTGGGGGCACATCTTCAACTGGTGTTGGTAAGGCTACTAAGAAGCAGGGTAAGATTACCAATCCCTGTAAGTTGTGTGAAGGGCACCATGCCATTCACCTTTGTCCGTATATGGATGAAGCTAAAAGAGTCTTGGACAACGCAACTGTTTCTACACCATGCCTGCCGGCTGGTTATAAATGACTTTCTTTGAGTACTCTGCCAGCTGATGCCACGATCGGTCAAGAGTCATCCTTGATCGATCCCGCTCCCTTGGAAATTCAAATTCAGGAATCCATCCCTGACCAACCATTGGTCATGGGATTGGTCGAGCTGGCCCCGTCTACGGTGCACCAGGACTTTTCTGTTGAGAGTGGATCTCACACCCCTCATGTTTTGCTGGTTTCTTTAGATTCTTCGGACTTGGAGAAAGATTCTCCTGTCCCTATTTCTCAATAAGTTGCTCCTCCGCCTCCCGTGATGGAGGTCCCGGAGGATATCCCTCCCACCTTCGAGATGGAGATCGTGGAGGATGCTCCTTCTTCCATAACACCAGGGGAAGACCATCTCGGTTCAATGGTAACCCCTCCGAGTAGTTTGGTCGCTTCCTTTGATTGGAATCGATTTGCAGGATACCACCTTCCGTCTTATGTGCCTTTCGAGATCATAGTACAGGCTTTTGGTCTGGTCGTACCCAGCACCATTATAGACGAAGGCGCGTCTGTTAGTGTTCTATCCTCAACTACTTGACAAGCTTTTGGCTCACCGCCGCTTGCACTTGTTACATAGAATCTGTTGGCATTTAACAGAAGAACGAGTCAACCCTTAGAAATCCTTCCAAGGTAACCTGTTACTTTGGGAGGTAAAACCGTCCATATGGACGTGATGGTTGTTCCAGGCCCCTTGGATTTCAATATGATTTTGGGGCGCGATTACACCTATGCCATGGGAGCTCTTGTCTCCTCCCTTTTTCGTGTGGTCTGTTTTCCACATGAAGGACAGATCGTGACCATTGATCAACTTTCGTTCTTTGGTCCCAATGTGGCAAATGTCCCGCCATCATCCCTTCTTGGTTTTTATCCACCTGTTGTATCTGCCCCATTGCAAGTCAACTATGTGGCTACCTACCCCATGCCTGTACTCAGTGATGATGCCGTCGTGCATCGCGTGATGGGGGCATTGGGTCCTGACTTCCAAGATGTTTTCCTTCCATCAGGAGTGGAACTCTTGGAAGTGATGACTTCTTGTTCATATGATGAGGTCAGTCAGAGCAGAGTTCGTTTTCCTGTGTTAAGCTCCTTAAAAAATGAAACCAGGTTCTCGGAGCAGAGTTCCTTGTCTTGTGTCAAGCTCCTTAAAAAATGAAACAAGGTTGTCGGAGCAGAGTTCCTTGTCTTGTGCCAAGCTCCTTAAACCATGAAACAAGGTGTCTTGAGGATAGTTCTTTTAATGTGTCAACCTCGTTAAAATAATGAAACATTTTCCCGTTCAATTCGAGTCTTTGCTAAGATCTCGTAAAATCCCAGTCGAGTCTTTTCCTTAATCTCGTAACTTGAACCTTCACTCCATCTGCCTTTCATATGGATTGAAGCTTGGGGGGCATGTACCTCGAATTGAGTCACCATGCTAGGGGCATGCTTACTTTTTCAACCATAGTTTGTTTCCGTTTCAAGCTTGTGGAAAAATGAAATCGGTTTCAAGCATAGTTTATCTTTGTTTCAAGCTTGTGTAAAAATGAAACCAACTTCAAGCAGAGTTTCCTGATTTCAAGCTTGTGTAAAACTGAAACCTTTCCCATCTTACCTTTCGTGATTGCCATTTTATCAGCCTGTTTTCCAGATGAGCCTTGGTTTTCTCACTCCATCGTCACTATCTGCTTGGCCAATCATATGGCTTCACTTGGTTGTTCTACCCATTCCCGAGGAACCGTTGCGATGAGTGGTCTTGTTAGCCAACCTCTTGACTTTTATCATGTTCTGAGCAGTTCCACCATCACCAGAACCAGTTTCTACCCTTTATACGACTCATTCCTCCAGGAGGATTCATCTTTCAGCTCTTTTCTGACTCTTTAAACATGAAAATATTGCCGAGTTACTTGTCATTTTGATCTCGTTAAAGTGGTTAGGAAACGACATCTACCCAGTATACGTTTACCCCTTTTTCGGGCTGGGATAGATTATTTATGAAAAAGGAATACCCTAGCCTATCGCGACTAGGAAGTTTTCTCAGACATAGTTTTCTACCTTTTCGGATCTGAGGAACTATTTACGAAAAGGGACCGTTGGATTTTACTTTTCCGTTGTCTTTTCAAACTCTCTAAACATGAAAAGACGTCGAGTTCTTCCTTTGTCAGACTCGTTAAATCCTGATGACATTGGATTCAGTCGTAATGACGATATTCGAGTTTCTCCTTCCTAGGGCTCGTTAAATGTACTAGGATGGATTCGTCTGAAGGACGAACTTATATGACAAGCATATGGTATCCTCTTCAAGCTTGTGTAAAAATAAAGAGGTACTCGCCATAAATGGTGGGGGAAAAATGGAACCAGTATCGTTGTCATGTCGGCAGTATGTCGCTCTTGAACATGGCACTTGTCTGCATTCGTGTCGGGTTGGGGACATCTCATCTCGTTTTCCGCTTGCCTCCGTGGGTTTGGGTGATCCTTTTTGGCCTCTCATCTGATCTTTGCCTCATCATCATGACCTCTGATCTTTTGATGTCAAATACTTCCAAACTCACTGTCGTGCCGCCGATATGTTCAAGAGAAGTTGACCTCTGCAAATTTCAACCTTCCTCTGATTCTCATCTAATCCTGATTCACAAAGACATTATGTTCCTCTGTCTTGTGTCGATGATGTGGGAAACACTATGGCCCACCTTCGATCAAGGTCACTTCCTGTCGACTTCAGCTCATTATCCAGGAAGCTAATCTAGAGACACCCTTCTGGTACCTTAGAGCCTGCATGCCTCAATGGCAGGTTCTTCGCATTCGATGCAAGGTTTTCATCATTGACATTCGATCGGATGATTCTACGGGTGTTCGATGCCAGCTCACTATTCACATGCCGTAGATTGTACCTATAGTACCTTGAGGACCATTGTCATTATTGGTGGTACCTCTTGCGTCTGTTAACAGCTTTCATCATTGGCTGGTAATCAGGTGATGTTCTTGCATGTTCAACTTCAGCTCACTTATTCACATGCTTGAACTTGTACTTTATTCAGGTCGAGATGGAGCGCAAGACCCTGGATTTTTTCCGTTAGAATCCAGGCTACGATTTTGTGGATTATTATGATTAGTTACATGACTCATTCATTGGATGGTTGTGACCATACCTGAGTCTATTTATCGATCCTCAATGGATGGCTGCGTCCATACCTCGAATCTGGATTATTGTATACTCTGTTATGGATGGCTGCGCCTATACCACATATATCATGTATATTGAGATATCAGTTGTACTTCTCTACGCAAGTTTTCGGACGGCGGTGTTTTCAGTTGGACACGTTCTCGTAAAGCACTTCACCCCTCTCTCTCGTTCGGGCCTCATGCTTTAGGGGGCATCTGTTACACAGAAATTTGTCATCGTCCCTGCAATTCCCCGTCCCTCACATTGGAGGGCTTATTCCGTGACCTGTGAGCAGTGACATAACTTGAAAACATTTTCATGGCATTCCCCTAGACATGGACTTTCATTGCCCTAAAGACAACTCCTTGTGAAAAACCCTAAAAATGGCCTTTTCATCATTGGCGCGATTAGCTAGTGTTATACCCGTGCCAATGGGGGAAATCCTCCAAAGAGGGCGCGCCAATTGGTGCTCTGTCTCAGAGTCGCACTCACGCCAGGCTTAATAAAGGGTGTTTAAAAAAAATAAATGGTAGAAGATTGACTTTAACCAACTTCTGAACTGGTCTCTAAGTTGAGTTGGGATGTTTGGCTCCAGATTTCCATGTAGAGGAAGTAGTTTGCCATCTCTCATGGAAGCTTCCTTGAGGATAGGACCAATCCCATGATTGTAGGGATCCTAACTCCTCTTCCACCATCTATATAAGCTTGCCATTTCCCTTTGCAAGCTAGTCTCCAAGAATCTCCAAGAGCCTTCATAGCCTAAAGAATGCTGCAAGAGCTTTGATAGTCCTCATAGTGCCAAATCCATAGCAAGGAGATTGATGATTGAAGAGAGAGGCTTGTCCCCATTCCTGACAAGCTTTACTGAGACGTATTCCACTGACGACTCGCCGAAGGAAGGTTCAACGTCAGAGCCTTGTTTTATTTTCCTTTGATGAATTAATGATAAGCGACTATTGGTTATGGTTCCACTCGTATTATTCATTATGATCATGAGTTGTGTCCTCTCTGACTGATACATAATTGCATATATCGGGTTTTACGCCTGTGTTTGTTGTGTTTCTTGCATGTGCAGGTGTTCGATTGCGGCAAGCGAAAGGATTGTGATCTGCTGGAGCAAGGGAATGGGAACGTCATCTTCTCTACAAACAACAGTGTTGGACTTGAGGTAGGCCTTCTTCGCAAGTTGGTTTATTGTGATTAGGAACCTGCGCCTTAGCATGATACGATTGTTGCTAGACCCGATCTGGGCTAGTAGGGATCGCCTCTGTCTGCAGAGGGGATTTACCTCCACAACATACTAAGAAATTTTCTTCAAAGGCACCTTAGCTCTGTTTGTTCTTCATTGCCTCTATGTTTTCTTCTGCTAGGACATTTTAGAGAATTCTTAATTGTTCTCTAGACCCCCTAAGCTTGTTTATTTCATGAATGGTTTAATACAGTAGGTATCAAAGATGATTTATGGCTCTCCCTGCTTGTTTTATGTCACTAAACACTATTCTTGAGGTCTCTCTCCAAATTTCTATTAATTAGGTTTGCCAAAGAGGCTATGTTTCAATCATACCCTTTTTTCATGCTTGAATAATTGTTTTGGAGATCTTCATAACTATGATCAATGATGTTTAGGCGTTCCCTCTTCTTTGATTAAAGTTATATGTGTATCTTGAATGTTTTATAACCTTGAAGGTGACATCTCTAGAAGTTAAATGTGTTTCTAGCCTTCTATATTTCATTGGAATGTTTTTCTTGAATGCTTATTTTCTTAAGTTGAATCAAAGAGTTACTAGTTTTCCCTGTCTATTGATTTCTTCTTTACACTCATGTATTTAAGTCCCTTCTTGTTAAAAAGGTACATGATAAAGGATTCTTGATTTACCTTTGCCCTACCTTTGTTCACAAACTTGATGTCCATCTCATTTCCCATAAACCTTGAAAATCCATTGACCATGCTATATTTTCCCTGTGATGATCCCCGATCCATTGTTGAAGTTTCCATGAATTTTGTAGACTCCATAGCCCAATGACTTGAATATTTCCTTATTCCATCTATTCTACTTGACCATCCTACCCAACCAAAAAAAATAAACAAACCCTACACTTAACAAATAGCTTAAAATCAAAACCCTAGAACCAAACAAGTTCACATACTTTGCACAAATAGAGAGAGCCCTCTCTGAGTCTGTGAAGGCTAGGTCTCTAGGCCGCTACAGCACTCGGTCCGATGTTACCCTAACCCGAATCTCCACCAATCATTGTGTAACCAGCCCTAAAAGAATAAAAGAGATATCAACGCCTTAGAAATAAGCCACTTTGAGGGGGAAACCTCCAATACATTACATAAATGAACAATTCTTGGATGATACAATTTACAAAACCTCCTTTCTATACATAGGAGTCTATGGGGCCATAATGTAATCCTAGTGGGCCACAATGTAATCCTAGCCGACCTAACAATAATAATTTAAGGGCACAATAATAACAAAATGGGGGTTACAAGGGTACAATAATAACAATAAGGGGTTTACACTAACAATAATAAGGGGCTATACTAGTGATATAGGGACCCAACATGCCCCTCTCCTTCAAAAAAGTGTTGTCCTCAACACTTGAGTAGCTCCGGGTGCTTCTGTATAAAATTCTCATCCTCCCATGTAGAATCTTCAGTGGGTAAGTTCTTCCACTTGATGAGATACTCTGAAATCGATCGATTCCGTAGTTGTCGAGTTCTTTTTTCCATGACTGCTTCAGGTTCCAATATGATTTTCCCTTCCCCATCAAGTTCTGGCAATACTGTTTGAACTGGAAGATTTTCACCTATAACCTTCTTTAAGCATGAAACATGGAAAACCGGATGTACTCGCGAAGAAGCAGGAAGCTCCAATTTGTATGCCATAGTACCAATCTTTTGCAACACCTTGTAAGGACCATAGTACTTTGGCGATAATTTATTATCCTTCTTAGCTTGCTTGAGGGACATTTGTTTATATGGTTGTAGCCGTAAAATACCCAATCTCCTACATCAAAACTTCTCTCGCTGCGATGTTGATCTGCCTGTTGTTTCATTCGATTTTGTGCCAAATTCAGGTTATCCTTTAAGAGTTGGAGAACTTCTTGCTGATGCTTGATGTGATCTTCCATTGCTTGAACCTTCGAATTTTCCCTTAAAGATGATGTGATGGATGGTGGATGATATCCATAAAGTGCCATAAATGGGGTCATTTTTGCTGCAGTATGGAAGGAAGTGTTATACCACCATTCAGCGAGAGGTAACCACTTGATCCATTGTGTTTGTTTATCAGATACAAAACAACGAAGATATCCTTCCAAACATTTATTTACTATCTCTCTTTGACCATCAGATTGAGGATGATAAGATGAGCTATGAGCTAATTGAGTACCCAAACAAGAAAATAACTCCGTCCAAAAATTTCCCGTAAAAATGGGATCTCTGTCGCTCACAATAACCCTTGGGCTTCCATGTAGCTTTTCAAATTCTATCCACAAATGTAGTAGCAACTCGTACTTGCTTTAAATGGATGAGATAATGCACAAAAGTGTGCATACTTGGTAAGTCTATCAACTACCACCATGATGACATTCTTGCCTTCTGACTTCGAGTAAACCCGTGATAAAATCCATTGAAATCTCCTCCCAACATTGACTTGGAATGGATAAAGGTTGTAGAAGTCCCGGGTCTTAATTGTGTCCACTTTATTCTCCTCGGGCAAACCAAACATTCCGCCACAAACTTTTGAATATCGATTTAATTCCATCCCAAAAAAAATCTTTCTTCACCCCCTGTGGTAAGTTTTTAAAAATCTCTGAGTGTCCTCCTAAAGGAGAAGTGTGCAATTCTAGAAGAATATTTTTGTTTTAGTTGGGAATTCTTACAAAGATATAAGCAATATTTGTACCATAAGGAATCATTTTTCCAACTAAATGTATCGGATGTACTAGGATCTTGTCTGCAACTTTTGAATGAGTGTCCATACATCTTTGTCCTTCTTCCATTCATCTCTTGCTTTGGTTATGCAATCCGGGTTGGATAATAGAAATGGCACAAAGCAATGCTTCCACCTCTTCATTCTTTCTGAGAGTGCATCTCGCAACAACATTAGGCTTTCCTTTTTTGTAGATTATTTCAAAGTCATAACCCAACATCTTTGTGACCCACTTTGTTGCTCTTCAAAGATAGTATTTGTTCCAAAAAGTGTTTAAGACTATCATGATCGCTTTACCTTGAAGTGTCTTCCCATTAGGTAAGTTCGCCATTTCTTTAGTGCATGCAGTATTGCTAACATTTCCTTCTCATAAATAGGTTTCGTAAATGATTTCCTATGATTGTACGAATTTCAAAAGCAATGGGTCTTCCTTCCGCATTAAAACCCGCACCAATTCCATTTCCCGAGGCATCACATTCCACAATAAAGGTTTTTGTGAAGTCTCGGCGTAGCTAAGACTCGTGCTAGGCACATTTCCTCTTTAAGATGTTCAAAGGCCTTAGTTGCTTCAGGAGTCCATGAAAATGCATCTTTCTTCAATAATGTTGTTAGAGGTGTCGCTATTCTCCCATAATTCTTAACAAACTTGCGATAATAGCCTGTTAACCCGAGAAATCCTCGCAACTGCTTTATTGTCTTGGGGACTTTCCATTCCTTAATGGCTTTAATTTTGTTAGGGTCTACTTTAACACCTTTGTGAGATATAATATGACCCAGATATTCCACCTCTTGTAATCCAAAGAAACATTTGGACGTTTTTGCATATAATTGTTTCTCCTGCAATAGTTTGAGCACCCTGTCAACATGTTCGACATGATCCTTCCAAGACCTGCTGTAGATTAGTATATCCTCAAAAAATACTAGCACAAATTTTCTAAGGAAGGGTTTGAAAATGGAATTCATCAACCCTTGAAATGTAGAAGGTGCATTGGTAAGGCCAAAAGGCATGACCAAAAATTCATAATGACCCTCATGAGTTCGAAATGTTGTTTTTGGAATATCTTCACTCTTCATTCTAATTTGATGATATTTTGAACGAAGATCCAACTTGGTAAAATAAATTGCTCCATGTAATTCATCCAATAATTCATCAATCATAGGAATGGGAAATTTATCTTTAATGGTGAGCTTATTAAGCTCCCTATAATCCCGACACATTCACCATGATCCATCCTTCTTGTGTACCAATACTACAGGAGCAAGAGAAAGAACTTTGACTAGGTTGAATTATACCCGCCTCTAACATTTCGCAATCATACGTTCAATTTCGCTCTTTTGGAAGTAAGGATATCTATAAGGCCCGATGTTTGGAGTAACACTTCTTGGAATCAAATGAATAGCATGATCATGATCACGAATAGGTGGGAGTCCTTTGGGAGTTTCAAACACCTTGGAATGATTGTCCAAGACTTGTTGGAGATCTGTAGAAATAGATGATTTTGATGTCGGAACTTCTAGTGAGCATAATTGTTCAATTACGCCTTGTTGTTCTTTTTTTAGAAGCTTTTTCATGACATTAGAGCTTATTATCCTTCCCGGCTTCCCTTCAATACCCCGTAATTCGACTTCCTTTCCTTCTGAAAAAAATTTCAAGAAAAGTTCTTGAAAATTAAAAGCTACCATCCCCAAAGATTGTAACCATTGTACTTTCCTAGTACAACATCAACACCTCCCATAGGAATGGAAAGCATTGGACTAGTCAACACATATTCCCCCCATGGTTAGCTTGATATTATGGCATTTTCCGCAGAAATTTATAGTTCCTCCATTTGCAACCATCACTTGACATTCCCGGTGTCAGGGTATAGGAAACAATTTAATTCCTTGGCTACCTTACAATGAATAAAATTATGGTGCTACCCTGAATCAATCAACACTATTACCTTTTTCTTCTTGATTTGTCCTTTTATCTTGAGAGTTTGAGGAGTGGTAATTCGCACGCTGCATTACACGATATGGTCTGGATTCATTTCTTCCTCTTCCGGGGCCGGTTCCCGGTGTATATCCTCTTCTTGTTCATTTTCTTCTTCCTCTTCACAATATATGTAAAATAATTTCTTCTCAAAGACACTTATGACCTTTAGTGTATTTGCTATCACAAACTCGTAGCAAAGCCCTTTTGCTCTTTTTTCTTCCAATTGTTGTGGTGTCAACCTTGTAGGTTGTGGAAATCTACACCGTAGCCACACTTCCTTCTTTATAGAATTGAGTGGTAGGCTTCCTTGTTGCCATAATTTTACATTCAACTTTTCTTGCCAACCTGAATGCCTTCTCCAATGAATCAGGTTCCAGAACGCAAACTTCATGTTGAATGTTATCTTTTAAAGTGCCTATGAAGAGATCAATCCTGTGTTCCTCTGGAATATCAGTTACCCTTATATTCAATTTTTGGAAGTCCTCAATGTGTTGCCCCACTAAACCCTTTTGTTTGAGATTTATCAATTGGCTAAAGAAGGTGTTGCTCTTTGTATCCTCATAATATGCTATCATTTCCTCCGTAAAAATCGACCAAGTGACAATTTTTTTACGGGAGCAAAGCCATCGATACCATACAAATGTATTTTGTTCTAAATGTAAAGTTGCAATGCGTACCTTTTGTGTGTTTTGCACGTTATGGAGATCAAAATATCGCTCCATCTGTAGTATCCATGTTACAGGATCCTTTCCATCAAACTTCCTCATATCCATTTTTGGAATATGGTGGTTCTTCCCACCAACATTAGAGTTTATGAAATCACGATTAACATTTATTTTGTTCTCATCATGAGGTTCTTCTACTATCTTTTCACCATTAGGAAACCTTTCTTGTATCAACTTTGTCAAATCTTCGATGTTTGATTTTAGATCATCCATCTTAGATTCCATGCCAGCTTCCATTCCATCCATCTTAGCTTCCACACCATCCATATTAGATTCCATGCCATCCATATTAGCTTCCACTCCTTTCTTCAAACCGTCCATCTTCACTTCCACGCCATCCATCTTAGCTTCCATGCCTTTCTTCAAACCGTCCATCTTCACTTCCACGCCTTTCTTCAAAACTTCCATTTCATTTTTTGTTGCTCTTTGTGAGAGTGAAATTTGTTGCACTTGCTCTTGTAATTTTGATAGATCATGTTGCAATTCTTCATATTCATGAGTCATGGTAGAGCCTTCTGAAGGCTTAATGGGTGTTGAATTCTTTTTAGGTGCCATTTTAGAATCCAATATTGATACCTATTCTACAATATTCCCTTGGAATCAATTCAACTTGATTCTTCAAACAAGACTTATGCAATTCGGAAAAAAAATACACACCTTTTACTTTCTTTGAGGAGCTCGATATTGAAATTGAATTATCTCTGTAATTTAAAATATTAAATATATGAATTTTAGCCCTGTAGTAGCCCTTTGAAGCTTCTTTCAAATTCCACAGGTCTTATCTAATTTGGATTCCCCAAGACAAAGTTGTGTCCAATCTCCCACAATGACCTAATTCTGGACTGGTTCAGTAGAGAAAACTTGTAGGACTTGCCACGTGTCACTGTTTCATCCTTTCTCTCTAAAATTGATAGCCAAGAAACTAAAGTCCGTATAAATGCAACCAATTTTTACGGCACTCAAATCCACTGCCTAGAGAGAGAGTTATTGAACTTTTCCCACGATCAACTCTTTGAGATGAAATTCAGGAGCCTGAAAAATCACTACCTTCCACAGATCATATCTCCAAAAATATTGCAAACCAAGATTTGAATTTTTTTTACGAATTTCCTCAGGATTTCAGCTTCGCACCATACGAATTTCAGATTCTGCACCTTCGTAGAAACAAATTTATAGTGAAAATGCCACGATGACCTATTTAGGAGCTTGAAACAAGACCTAACTTCCACAGATGATATCTCCGAAAATATTTCAAACCAAGCTCTAAAATGTTTAGAAAATATTCCTCAGGATTTCAGCTTCGCACCTTAAAAATTTCAGCTTCTGAAACTTCGTAGAAAAAAAGTTATAGCTAAAATGCCACGATGACCTATTTGGCGCAGCGAAACCCTAGAATCCAAAGCTCTGATACCAAATGTTTTGTAACCAGCTCCAAAAAGAAAAGAAAAGAGATATCAACACCTTATAAATGAGCCACTTCAAGGGGGAAACCTCCAATACATTACATAAATGAACAATTCTTGGATGATACAATTTACAAAACCTCCTTTCTATATATAGGAGTCCATGGGGCCATAATGTAATCCTAGTGGGCCACAATGTAATCCTAGCCGACCTAACAATAATAATTTAAGGGAACAATAATAACAAAATGGGGGTTACAAGGGTACAATAATAACAATAAGGGGGTTACACTAACAATAATAAGGGACTATACTAGTAATATAGGGACCTAACACAATCTAACAAATCACGGGGCATTGTTAAAGAAATTCACAAACCTTTCTGAAACAGAGGATGAGACATTTTCTCAACTCAGAGAAGAGCAGGAAAAGGTAAAGAAAGCATAGGATCAGGTGGAACAAGCCAAGAAACAAACCACTATGGTTTTCTCTTTGTACTCTGATGTTCTAACATGTAGGGCACCAACCACCAACTTTGTCCTATTTCTAGTAGAAAAATATTTATTACTGAAGATCAAGGCCATAAGGGCAGGGAAGCCCACAAATTTTAAAACCATAGAGGAATTTGTGCATTCCTGCAATGAACAAAATGAGAAGGTCCAATAACTTTTGCGTGAACTATACATGCACAACTTCTTCCTAGAAGAGGACATGGGAAGTAATCGCAACCCCTTTATAGGAGATATCCAGTTCTAGGCTTTCCTCTCTTTTTCTAAGAACCAGATTCGGTGGTCTAAAGCCTACAACATTTTCCAGAAGAGGAAAAATGGCCTAGATCTGTGGGTTAGAGGAGAGCCTACTAGACCCCTGCAGCTATTCATCCAACATAAGAATTTCGTGCAAAGAAAGGGAGTAAGGAATAAACTAGGGCCTATCCATAAGGACTTTATACAACATGGATGGGAGTATTTAAAAGACATTCAGGAAGCATCCCTGGCAGCAACCAAACAAAGGTGGATGGCCTCCATGAATAATGTGAAAAACAGGTATCCATTTGGCTACAAAAACTTCAAAGCGATTGCCTCCAGATTCCTTTTATACAGCAATCTGGTCTTCAACATGGGCCTTGCATGGATAGGATGTAGGTGTAGATGCCCTATCATTTGGTATCCCCCTGAGGGTTATGATCATGACTACGAACTGCCAGAAGGGCACACAAACGTTGCGTTTGCAAAAATCAGATAAAAACATGGTTTTAAAGCCTATAAAGGAGAAGTCCACCCTGCCTGTTCTCTGACCCAGTTACACCTCAATCATTTTTTTGCACAAATAGAGAGAGCCCTCTCTGAGTCCAGGAAGGCTAGGTCCTAGGACTCTAAATTCTAGTTTGATGTTACCCTGTGCATTTGATCTCACCAATGTAACAAATCACGAGAACCTAACATAATGGCGATCATGGTGGGACCTTATGAGCCAATAACCATATAAGTATTCCTTAGGACTTCAGAAACCCTTATTACACAACATCTATTTATTTATCACCAACTCATAGCCTAACACAATTGGCAATCAAGGTGAGAGGTTTTATGAGATTAGTGACAATCCAAGCACTCCTTAGAACTTTAGAAACCTTTATAAAATCATAGAGAACTCAAAACGTTAGCCAAAGAGTAGAATCTGGTTGTTTCACCATCCTAGAAAAATGATGACTCAGTTGTAGGACAATCATAGAAACCTTAGGGCTACATAAAGGAACTCAGAAAACTCCAAAACATCACTAGATTGGTTTTTTGTCAGTTATTTGTGGTGGACCATAAACATACATCCTTAAAACAGCAAAAAATATCCACTTGGCGACTCCACAGGCCTCCAGTAGGCCTTCTAACTTAGATTTCCTTAGGATTGTGTCAAATCAGCCCTAAGAAGTTTAGAAGCCTAGTCACACACTGTGTGACTTTAGCAAACATTAACATAGGTCAGCCTTCTGAAAACATTCATAAACTTTCAACCTCTCTATACCTTGGGTTTGAAATCTGGCTTCACAAAGGATCAGTACTAGATTTCACCCCGACCCAAACCCTCCCACCATAGTTGATGACCCAGAAAAGATTTTGTGGAAAAATTCTAAAACTAGAAAGTCAACTACTATTAGGACCATTCATAGAGCAAGCTTTGTCCCTGAACATCTTACAGCCTTGCAAGACCCCCAGTTTGACTTGCACCATACCAGAAACCTTTTTAGAACCAAGTCACAAAGTGGGATTGACTAGACCGACCTTGAGCCCTTAGATTTGCAACAAAGTTCAAGCAGAGAAGCCTCTCCTTCCACTCCTCCTGACTTTTAGCTTCTCCATCACTTCATATCTTTTCATACCAGGTCTGCTCAAAACCAGTTTGTTGGTCCAAGTACCTCTACCACTCCCATCCACACATCCACTGTTCAAACCAATCCACTTCATCCCCCACCCCCTCTCACAAACCCTCCCCTTGTAAATCACCCTTGGACCCCATTCACTCCCATCATGGCTGCATGGTATGCCCCTCTGGCACTGCCACAACCTTTTTTACCTTTGCCACATGATTACCAATCCAAAATCCCTTACTTTACCGGAGTTGAATCCATCACTGCCCAACAACACGTAGATAGGATAAATGATGCCTTTTATTACATGGAAATAGAAGAGGAAACCATTAAAATGATAATATTTGCACAAAGCTTAGGAGGAGAAGCCAAAAAATGGTTCAAAATCTTGACTCCTAACAACATACATGAAATCCCTTCTCTCTACCAGACATTTATAAACAAGTTGGATATCAAGAATAACCCTCTCCAAATCCTCTCAGAATATAACAACCTTAAGAGAAATGTAGGGGAAAGTGTCCAAGACTATTGTACCTAGTTCAATAGTATTTACAATTCCCTCCCACTAGACATGAAACCCCCACAAGGCTTAGCTTTAGCAAAATTTCCAGAAGGTTTAGATGCTGACATGGCCTATCATTAAGAGAGAGAGAGTCCCTAACTTTAGAAGACATGCAAAAGGGAGCTATAAGTGTAGAGGCCAACTTGATTGAAAAAAGGGCTAAGATGAGATCAGAAAAGAGAGTCACCTACAAAGATGAAACTATGGCCTCAACCTCCTGATATGATTCCAAGATTGACAATTTAGTGAGGGTAATGGAAAGAATGATGGAAAGAATAAACTTGAGTGAAAGAACACCTCCTAGGGAAAACCAGGCAAATCCCCAAAACATAAATAGGAATCCAAACTTAAGAAGAGACCCTCCCCAAAACAAACTAAGAGACAATGACCAACAAATCAGGGCCCCTTTCCAAGAAAATTATATAGATGAACAGGGAAGAGAGTTTGAAGAACCTGAAGAAAATCATGTAAACTTGATAGGTTATGACAATGAGGGTGATGTTTTTATCACTAAAGAAGAGCAAGGTTTCTTTTCGTCATATCAAACTGAAACAAACTATGAGGAATCCGAAGATTATCAATTGGGATTTGAAAATGCCATAATGGAAGTCCATAGGCAATATGACCTTAGGAGAAAAAAGAACCAAGAAAACTCCAAAAAAAACAAAGAAGACACTGTTGTTAGGAAGACACCTGAAAACACTCCTAAGAGGACAACATACAATACCAATACCATGTCTAAGAAAAATGATCTAAACAAAGACAAAACTAGCCATCCAAGTGGTGACACAAGCTACCTTAGTACATCTGCTAGTAGCCTTGAGAAAACCCTGTTGTCCAAAGTCCCAAATAAAATTCACCAAACTAAACTTGTAGAAAAGATTGTCGCTGATAAAACTGATGTAAATATGCCTAAAAAACAAGTACCTTTCAGTTTGGAAGGAGAGATTGCTAAAATCAAGATAACCATACCTCTCACTGAACTAATTACCCAAGACACGTATAGGTCTCAAGTTTTAAAATTTTTGAACATGGGAAATGATACCAACACTCTAAACTTCACTAACTACAACACCCCTATTTATTCCATTCATTCAGACCTTGAATCATTTATCCTATATAACGAAGATGACATCAGTGAATAGGTAAATAAGATTGAAACAGATTCAGACGTACCACAACAATTAAACCAGACTCCAAATAAAGAACTCAACAATCAAGACTTTAACAACCTTGAACAACAACATAATGGAGAATATGAATTAGAAACACTTTGGAACATCAGCTTTGATGGCTCTTGTGGAAAAAATGGTTCAAGAGTTGGTGTTTGGATACATTACAAAAATGAAGGCCATTCCTACAAATTAGATTTTCAGTGCACTAACAACATTGCAAAATACGAGGCGCTCCTCCTTGGTTTACATTTGCTAAAAAACATAGGAGCTAAGAAAATCTCAGCCCAAGGAGATTCAGAATTGGTCATTAGGAAAATCAAAGGGGAGTATTCAACCAAGAATCCTAGACTAAGAGAGTATAGGAATGCTGCCCTAGACCTCCTAAACACCTTTGAGAAATATGA
Organism: Pinus albicaulis; assembly: GCA_034641835.2. Lineage (NCBI taxonomy): Eukaryota > Viridiplantae > Streptophyta > Pinopsida > Pinales > Pinaceae > Pinus > Pinus albicaulis. The sequence continues at coordinate 1,556,253,284 of CM076581.1, forward strand.
ACTCACTTTCATCCCTAGAGCTCAAAACAGCCTTGCCAATGAGCTTGCCTTTGCTGCTAGAAATTTCCAAATACCCCATGCAAATGAACAATTCATTGTGAAAGTAAAAAACCGGCCTACAATACCTGAAAACAAAGAATATTGGCAAGTGTTTGAGGGTGATAAACAAATTAATGATTTTCTGCAATCTAAAAATGATTTTGCAATACTAGAACCAAGCTTAGGGAAAGAAGAAGATTGCTTTGCTGAAAAACAAGCCCACAAAATAGAGTTGTCCCCTACAACTGATATAAATCTGCTTGAACATCCTTACAAGGAAGAATTGTTTGAAAACCTAGATCAAAGGGACCTTGAGGTCTTACAATGTAAAGATGACACATTACCAAGGGGCCTTACACCATTAGAGGAGATTTTTTATTTTAATGATGTAGCTAAAAAACCAAATATGGAGCCCGCAGAGACTAATGTGGAAGAATATAACATAGGCAACATGAAGGAACCCAAAATGATCAAGCTATCCAAAACTCTTCCTCCTCACATAAAACAGAAATATATTGAACTTTTCAAAGAGTTTAAAGATGTGTTTGCATGGGGGTATAAGGACCTGAAATCATATGACACAAGCATTATTCAACATAAAATTTCTCTTAAGGAAAATCAGAAACCTTTCAAACAAAAATTGAGGAGAATAAACACTGTCTTACTACATTTAGTTGAGAAAGAGATTAAAAATATGTATGATGCCAGGATCATAGTTCCCCTTAGGTACTCAGAATGGGTTTCCAACCTTGTGTTAGTTAGGAAGAAGACCGAGGAGATTAGGCTTTGCATTGACTTTAGAAATCTAAACAAGGCCTCCCTAAAAGATAACTACCCCTTGCCTAAAATGGATCACATACTTCAAAAGGTAGTTGGCTCTAAGAGAATATCATTGCTTGATGGCTTTTCTGGTTATAACCAAGTGCTAGTACTCCCAAGTGATCAACACAAAACTGCCTTCACCACACCTCGGGGTACATTCATGTATGTCAAAATGCTATTTGGGTTGATGAATGCGGGGGCCACTTTCCAAAGGGCCATGGACATAGATTTTTCAGAAGACATAGGCTATTTCATAGTCATTTACCTTGATGACATCACTGTTTACTCTAAGACTGATGAAGAGCACTTAGTCCACTTGAGAAACTTTTTTGAAAAATGTAGGAAGTATGGCCTATCTTTGAGTCCCAAGAAAACACTGTTTGGTCTCCAGGAAGGAAAACTCCTAGGCCAAATAATCTCTAAAGAAGGAATCAAAATAGACCCCAAAAGGATTGAAGGCATACTGCAAATTAGCCATCCTAGAAACATCAAGGAGTTGTAATCTTTCATTGGGAAGATCAACTTTTTTAGAAGGTTCATCCCCAACCTTGCTGAACTCTTGAGGAATATTACAAACATGCTCAAAAAGGAGATAGAAGTAAAGTGGACCTTGGAAGCTAAACAATCTTTTGAACTGGTTAAACAAGCGCTCACCCAAACACCAGTTCTAATCAGTCCAAATTTTACCAAGGACTTCTATATTTTCTCATTTGCATCTGAACATACCATTGCTGCACTGTTGTTGCAAAAGAACATGATGGGACAAGAACAACCCATACCCTTCTTCAACAAAGCCCTTAGAGATACTCCTCTAAAATACAACATCATGGAGAAACAAGCCTTTTCCTTGATTAAAGCATTGAAATATTTCCGAGTCTACATTTTTCACTCTCATATCATTGCTTTTGTTCTGCATACAGTTGTCAAAGTCATTCTAAATCAGTACCTTGATGGTAAAAGGGGTAAATGGATTGCTATTATCTTATAATATGATTTAGAAATCGGACCCACTAAGCTGATTCAAGGACAAGGATTAGCAAAACTCATGGCTGAATCAAATTTCCAAGCACTAGACATGAATATGGTTGATGCATTAGAAGAACAGGAAGAGTTTACATCTCCATACATTGAAGAAGTGTTTTTAAATTCATCTTGGTATGTTTTTATCCTATATGTTCTTCTTTATCTTAATTCTCCTCCTTCTTTATCAAAGACAAAAGCTAGATTCTTGAAACAAAAGGCTTTAAATTTCTACATTTTAGATGGGGTTCTGTATTGGAAGAATGATGTTGGCATATTGCTTAAAGGTTTTCTTGAGGATGATGCAGATTAAATCATGCACGAGCTACATGAGGGAGAGTGTGGAGGTCATATCTTCTGGAAGACCATAGCAAGCAAAATCCTTAGAGTTGGCTACTATTTTCCCACCCTTTTCCCTGACACTCACAAACTGGTTATGACTTGCCATAAGTGCCAATTTTTTGATGGCAAGAGAAAAAGTTTACCTTTGCCTTTGCATCCCATCACTGTTGAAGCTCCTTTTCAACAATGGGGTTTGGAATTCATTGGGGAAATCCACCCTTCTTCATCTGCCCAACACAAGTGGATCCTCACTGCTACTGATTATTTCACCAAGTGGATAGAGGCCATCCCTTATAGGAATGCCACTGACTCAGTCATTATCAAATTCCTTGAGACCAACATCTTGTCCCGATTTGGTTGTCCTAGAAAGATCATTACGGATATTGCTGTTGCCTTCAAATCCAAAAGAATGGTTGACTTTTGCTATAATTATCACATCACACTGGGGCATTCCATAGCTTATCACCCTCAAGGTAATGGGCTAGCTTAGTCCTCCAAAAAAATTCTAGTGAACATTATCAAGAAGTTGCTGGAACATAACCAAAAAGCATGGCATGGAAAACTAGTGCATGCACTATGGGCTGATAGACTAGCTACCAAGAAGTCAATCGGTATGTCTCCCTATCAACTAGTGTATGGCATGGATGCAGTCTTCCCAACATCTCTAGGAGTTCCAGTCATGAAGCTCCTCCAAAAAGTGCAATCAGAATAAAATGACATCAAAGGAGGCTGAACCAAACTATTCATTTGCAACAGACAAGGGAAGAAGTTTACCAAAGGACATAAGCAGTGCAAGAAAACCTAAAGAAGATATTTGACAGAAGAACCAAAGCCAATAATTTCCACATTGGAGACACAGTGCTGAAATGAGATTCTAGGAGGGAAGACAAAGGTAAACATGGCAAGTTTGAAAATTTGTGGAAAGGTTCTTATATCATTCATTCAATTAGAGGTCATAATGCTTTCTTTTTACAAGAACTGAATGGAGAAGAATTATTTGGAGGTCCTGTCAATGGTAGGATTCTCAAGTACTATTTTTGTCAAGAGTCCTGGTTTGAAATTTTCATTTTTTGTACATAACATTGCATGAGGAAAATCAGTAAAAACACAAAAACATAGAAAGAAGGAAAAAGGGGGCAGATTTGAAAAAGAGGTACAACCCCATACCAAAAAAAATAGTGATGCTGAAAGTGCGCAAGCCTAAATGCCACTACTTGTTCAAAAAGGAGTCTTGTTCAGTCATCTAGCCTAATCATGGCTGAACATGTTTTTAATTTATTGCCGATAGGTTAGTGAAAAAGAATTTGTCAAAACATATAAACTTGACTTGTCAGTAATAGTAGATTATGTAATGTTCCAAATGGGGAAGAATAGGCTCAGTAGGGAATATCTTTAGATATTCCACTATGGGATCATAGAAATATGGAATCACACCAATAGATATAAACAAGAGATAGACTGGTAGGGAATTTACTGGGTATATCACCTCGAAAGAGAGGGTGAGAACCAGAGGCTTCCTGGCGCGTTCCAGACTCTGTCTATAGAAGATTGGTGAAACACAACAAGTGTGGGAATGAAACACTCCTCTTAAATTTTTATGCCCTTTGGAACCTTAGATATATAGATCTAAAGTATGGATCCAAAAGAGAAGAAAAAACCAAACAAGTAAGAAGCGGGAAATTCCACTCTCAGGAAAATCTGCAATAGGCCCAAGGAAAACGTCGTATAAGCAAGCCAGTGTAAAAATAACGTAGAAAAGGGCTGGGTTCCATTATTTTAGGCTGTGTGGGACCTTCATGCAGAGTTTCGGAAAAAAAAAAGGGTTTAGAGGACTTAAACAGATCTCCCACAATCAACACTAGCTGAAAATCAGCTAAAGGAGAGGGCTGAGTTAATAGAGAAACCCTCCTTCAGGAATTGCGTAGTTTCTACTGGGAGTCACTGGAAATCAGCCATTAAACTCATATTATAGTATGTCAGCAGGAAATCAGATCCATAATGAAGTTTCTTTGGAGAATCATTTAATTTACATGAAGCAAGAGCAAGAATTCTTCAGAAATTAAGTAGTAATACATGTAAAAGCTGCAGAAAAGACACGAAAACGTCCTATATGAGGAGCTTCAGCTGCTGTAGGTTAAAAATTAGATATAAAACTGATATATGGCTGAAACATCAGATCCATACCAGATCTGGAAACTACTCAGCCTTCTTAACAAGATCCCCTTGGGGTTTTATCAAAATATTGCATAATAAAGTGTAGATCTAGCTTTTAATACACTGAACTGCAGAAAACTTCAGAGATTTCTGAATATGGCCTTCATTACATTGTATATCAGATCTGAATATGAATAGATCAAAAAGCTACTTTACAAATCTTCAAAGTGAGAGGCAAGCCTCAATCACCAGAAAGCAAGTACAATGAGAGATCTAAACAGTAGTGAAACATGTACATAAAATAACACAGTTCTCTAGAGAAACAACGCAGTAGCTTGAATAAAATGTTACAAAAAATAAGAATTACAGATCTGGAAGTAAAATGAGAGGAAGATCCTCTTCCGGGTGGTCACAAGACACCCTCCCTGAGAGAAATCTCCTCTAAAAAACTAGATCTTTGCAGATCTAGTTCACTCACTTGCTGCAACTCATAGTAGCTGCAAAACCCTCAACAGGACCAGCGCTTCTATAGAGATGAAGCTTGGCCATAATGCCAGATAGTGGAGAGATGCATCACGATATCCTCCAAAGAGCTACTCCATGGAAGGAGAGAGGATTCCTAAACAGGAAATCCTCTTCCCTTAGGCTAAACAACCAAGAGACTAGAGTTGCTGCAGCAACTTCTAAAATTATCAACAACCATTCCTTGAGCCCTCTCCTTCCTTTTTATAACATGAGGGCTTGCCAAAACCCTAAACCACCTTCTTCAACTTATCCTCTTTCACACAAGAGATCCTCTTCTAGAAGTACGTTGTGCTTGATGGATAAGCTTCCCTCCAAACTGCGCTGTAGGTGGGGCCAAGATTGACCCATTCAAATGAATTTTCCCTTTTTACACATAAGGGTGTTTATTATAATAGCCTAGATTTATCCCCTTTCACATTGGGCATGTATTTATTCTCATCTTAGGAGTTTAATAAACCTCCTTCTCATACTTTTAGTCATGAATTAAGAAAACTGAAAAAGAAGTACAATATTCCCATTAGCTGCAAAAATTGGGAACATTACAGTCTCCCTAGGCAAAATGTTGCTTTCCCTCAAGCAACTTTTATTGCAGATGCAAACCATCTAGTCCCTCCAAATGGCATCCACATAAGAAAGGCTTCCTCCATTTTCTGCAATAGGTTATGTATGTTTGGTTCCAATTTTGTCTTCTACCAATGCATGAGCTGACTTCGAACTATGAGGTTAGATGTCCTCTTCTTACCATGAAGTACAAGATGACAAATACATGATGTTCGACACCATCACAAACACATGAGAGACATAAAGTAAGGTAGCTCCTCCCATAAAGGAAAAGCTTCATCATGCAGAACATTCCTCCATCCCATGTTTGTGAACTTGAATAAGCATTGCTATGCCTCCATTCTTAGCCCTGTTGGCCTTGTTGGATCCAAACTCCATCATTTCAGCGTTATGAAAAGAAGAAGGGAAGGAGTAATATGTGTAAACAAAAGATGTCAAACCATATTCTCCCAAAATCAACCATTGGAGCAAGGCCCTTTGCTGCCATCCTCCATCTCCTCCATGTAAGATGGACAAGCCATGCTTCCCAAAAGATGATGTGCATGCATTTCTTTGTTGTAATTTATCTTTGATACATAAGGCTTGAATCAGAAAATTATGAGCCATGGGGTGGTCACCATACTCATTCAAAGCACCAAAGCAACAAGTGATCTTGCTGCCCTCTTTCCTCCTCATGTGCATCATGAAACCAAACCATGCTAATGGACATATGATATGTCACATCAGCCCAATACAAAGTATCATCATCAATGCACATCTTGATATAATCATGCCAAATTTTCCACCATGCAAAGCACATAGACATGGGAGATGTCATGTGGTGGCCATACCTTCTCAAGTGAAACAAAATTGTACATGCCTTCTCCTACTGCAACATAACATTGAAATCCAAGGCATGATTCAGAGAATAATGAGCTATTGGGTAGCAAACATACTCACCCAAAAGCATCCATAGCAACAAGGATTTTGCATCCTTCTTGCCTCATCAACATGTGGATCTTGGAGCAACAACACAATGCTGAACATGTGAAATGCCTCATCAACATAGTACAAGCAAGCTCCTCATACCACATCATGTGGGAGTTATCCCTCCTCCCAAGCCAAAGTTCATGCGTGAAATATACCTCCAATAGAAACGCATGTGGACATATGGGACATACTTCAAGCATAGGTGAATACATGGACATAACATTTAACTTGTGATGTCCAAATTTCCTTATAAAAACCACATCATCCATGCTTCCTCTTCATATAATCTTCTAATGATGTACCAATCATGAGATAAGAGAATGAGAATCTTTGGGGTAGTGATCATGCTTACCCCCAAACCAACTAGCACTGCCATGCCTCCTTATACATTTCATAGCTGCTCTTCAAGGCATAGATCGGGAAAATAGGTACCTTTGGAGAGTGATAGGAGTCTCCCAAGGGAAACCAGCGTAACCAAGATTGTTGGTCCATATATGTCTGCAAGTGATCATGGGATCCCTTGCTCACCATCCTCATCCACTCACTCAAATATGGAAGTGAGTGATGTACTACATAATCATGGCATTCTCTATTTGCAGAATACCATCTCCTTTAACCCACTGAAGAACTTTGCATCTCATGGAATACTGAAATACATCTCTGTTGAGATCTCTTAGTGAGACCTTCCTCTCATGTATGGTCTTCCAAAACCAGTGAAGCTTTGATTCTACAGAACCTCCAACATGCTCCAAGAATGATGAAGCCTCTTTGTCACAGCCACTAAGTGACAGCGTTGTGATATACCTTTGCTTAAAATCAACACCTTGATCTAACCCTTGGTTATGCATGGATATTGAAATAATATGTGCTGAAATCTTATGCATACCTTGGATCAACTGATATGTAGGAACCTCTTGACAGAGCACAAGAGTTCTTCCATCCAGATCAATGATGTCTCCAACTACTGGCAAGAATGACGACCTCCTTTCTTCAAGCATATTAGCGCTGGTATCTTCCTTCTCCTCCTCATGCATCTCCTGATTCATGCATGGGACCCCATATGTTAAGAGCTCAAGAATACCTTGCAAAGATGAAAGTGCCTCTTCTCTAGATGCAAGCTCCTTAGTAGCAAGTAGTGAAAATGGAGATCTCTTTCCCAAAGTGACAAGATTGACATTCTCCTTTGTTTCCTTGGGAGATGTCTCTTTATAGCTGATATTTTTCCTCTCCTCCTCAAACTCCTTGAGATTTTATTCAATACTCTTCAATGTTTGAAAAAGAAGCAATGAGATCTCTTCTTCAGTCATTCTCCCTGCCTTGTGATGACAGGAAGTGTATAGTTCTTCCTCTTCATCTTGAAACCCTTTAGGAGTTTCTTTGCATCTCTTTTCTTCATTGCTATACCTCTCACCTTCTTCAAAGAAAGTGGGCATAGTGGATCTATGAGGAGATCTAGGATTCTCCGGTCTTCTGCTTTGCTAATAGGAAGTGCTAGGGCTTCCTTCTTCTTCTTGAAATCTCATGCAACTCTCTCTGCAACTTGCTTCTTCTCGAAACCCTCTAAGAGTCTCGGTGCTTCTTCTCTTTCTCTTATGGTTTACCTCTTGGGAGAGGTCCTTCTTAGATATGAAAATGATGAGAATAATCTCATCTGCTCCATCAATCTGATGTCTGCCTTTGCTCTTTAGTCCACTGATAGCTTGATCTCACAGGTTGTACCAAAGATCATGCTCTGATACCACTGTAATGTTCCAAATGGGGAATAATAGGCTTAGTAGGGAATATCTTTAGATATTCCACTATGGGATCACAGCAATATGGAATCACACCAATAGATCTAAACCAGAGATAGACTGGTGGGGCATTTACTGGTTATATAACCCCTAAAGAGAGGGTGAGAACCAGAGGCTTCCTGGCCCGTTCCAGACTCTGTCTATAGAAGATTGGTGAAACAAAGAAAGTGTGGGAATGACACACTCCTCTTAGAGTTTCCTGCCCTTGGGAACCTTATATCTACATATCTAAAGTATGGATCCAAAAGAGAAGCAAAAACCAAACAAGTAAGAAGCGGGAAATTTCACTCTCAGGAAAATTTTCAATAGGCTCAAGGAAAATGCTATATGAGCAAGCCAGTGTAAAAATAACGCATAATAGGGCTGGTTTCCCTTATTCTCGGCTATGTGGGACCCCAAAGTAGAGTTTCAGAAAAAAAAAATGGGTTTAGAGGACTTAAACAGATCTCCCACAATCAACACTAGCTGAAAATCAGCTAAAGGAGAGGGCTGAGTTAATAGAGAAACCCTCCTTCAGGAATTGCGCAGTGTCTGCTAGGAGTCACTAGAAATAAGCCATTAAACTCATATTATAGTATGGCAGCAAGAAATTAGATCCATAATGAATTTCCTTTTGATAAGCATTGAATTTACATGAAGCAAGAGCAAGAATTCCTTAGAAATTAAGCAGTAATACATGTAAAAGCTGCAGAAAAGACTTGACAACGTCCTATATGAGGAGCTTCAGCTGCTGTAGGTTAAAAATCAGATCTAAAACTGATATATGGCTGAAACATCAGATCCATAACAGATCTGGAAACTACTCAGCCTTCTTAACAAGATCCCCTTGGGGTTTTATCAAAATATTGCATAATAAAGTGTAGATCTAGCTTTTAATACACTGAACTGCAGAAAAATTCAGAGATTTTTGAAGATGGATTTCATTACATTGCATATCATATCTGAATATGAATAGATTAGCAAGCTACTTTACAAATCTTCAAAGTGAGAGGCAAGCCTCAATCATCAGAAAGCAAGTACAATGAGAGATCTAAACAGCAGTGAAACATGTACATAAAATAACGTAGTTATATAGAGAAACAATGCAGTAGCTTGAATGAAATGTTACAGAAAATAAGAATTACAGATCTGAAAGTAAAATGAGAGAGAGATCCTCTTCCGGGTGGTCACAAGACACCTTCCCTGAGAGAAGTCTCCTCTAAATAACTAGATCTTTGCAGATCTAGTTCACCCACTTGCTACAACTCACAGCAGCTGCAAAACCCTCAACAAGACCAACGCTGCTATAGAGATGAAGCTTGGCCATAATTCCGGATAGTGGAGAGATGCATCACAATCTCCTCCAAAGAGCTATTGCATGGAAGGAGAGAGGATTCCTAAACAGGAAATCCTCTTCCCTTAGGCTAAACAACCAAGAGACTAGAGTTGCTACAACAACTTCTAAAATCATCAACAACCCTTCCTTGAGCCCTCTCCTTCCTTTTTATAACATGAGGGCTTGCCAAAACCCTAAACCACATTCTTCAACTTATCCTCTTTCACACAAGAGATCCTCTTCTAGAAGTACGTTGTGCTTGATGGATAAGCTTCCCTCCAAACTGCGTTGTAGGTGGGGCCAAGATTGACCCATTCAAATGAATTTCCCCTTTTTACACTTAAGGGTGTTTATTATAATAGCCTAGATTTATCCCCTTTCATATTGGGCATGTATTTATTCTCATCTTAGGAGTTTAATAAACCTCCTTCTCATATTTTTATTGATGAATTAAGCAAACTGAAAAGAAGTGCAATATTCCCATTAGCTGCAAAAGTTGGGAACATTACAGATTAGGAAGAAAAGATACTTGTTCTCCATGATCAAATCTAAACCAAAGAGAAAGATAGGGATGATTAACAAATGATGAAACACAACCCTCATACTTTCTAGTTTTGTTTGTACAAAAATAACGTCTGGGTGCAGATTGTCCCAATGCCATAGCCCATGGTAAATCATATTTCTTAATCTTGGTTCAAACCATGTTTTCAATTTCATATCAATATCTTAGAGAATGAAGTCTGTCATACAGCTTAATATTGACAACCAATTAGTCTAGGTAGAGAATAAAAAGAGTTCACTAGCATAATTTGAACTCTTGGAGGTGATAAGGCTAGAAGTAGATAGTTTGTTTTTGTTTTCAAAATAAAAGAATGTCAAGGGTTTGCCAGCTTAAGTGCACCCAAGGAATAAAAAATGCTAGGCCAAGTAGGCTGGGTAGGTAGAGATGATTTTGAAGTAATCATGTTTTTCAGATTCTTGAGATCATAACTTCAAAGAGAAGCATCAGCAAATGAAAGGAAGAAAAATCCGCCCAATGGGTGAGGCACTGGTCTTCATAAACCCAGAGATCTAAAATTCTGGACACCTCCTAAAAAGGAGCTGCCCTCCCTAAGTGGAGCCACTGTTAGTCATCAGTAATTTTGCTATTTTTTAGATGACTAAATGCTTGTCCTAGATTTCTAAAAACAAAATTCATGAAAATTGTGAGTTTTAGAAATCTCATTGCCTTCATTATCCTTAGGATAAATTTTTCACTATCTCATTACTCTGCCATTCCCTGATTAGCCTACCACTCCTAAAAGATCCCTCATGGACTTATGAAACTCATCTCTATCCCATTTTCACACCCATAACCTCAGTACTCTGTTTTGCCTATGCTTAACCCTTCCACTTCCCATCTAGGATTGCCAAACAGCCTACCCTTTACCATGTTCATCAAATGCCTCAAGCATTGATGGTCTCAAAACTATCTCTGTAGACTCTTTAGATAAATCAAGTACATTGGATTTTGGATCTTCAATACATCAAAATTGTCAAAAAATTCTGTTTTTCCATACTTGAAGACCCTAAGCCAAGATTTTAGTCAAAAACCAAGTCAAAGAGCCTCTCACTAGGTCACTAGGGTTTCATAGGTTGTAGGGTTAATCTTGGTGTTCTTAAATCACTATTTTTCATGACTAAGAGCTGAAATAAAATATGAAATAAGGGCAGCACCTGTTTGCCCAAATCAGATCAACATAAGTCTCTAAGAAAGGTCACCTTATCATGTTCAAGTTCAGCAAAGGTAAATTGTTCATTTTGACATTTCTGCAGGAGTGTCGAGGTAACTATGAGCAGGAAAATTGGTAAGGTAAAGAGGCCAACTTCTCATTAAAGGACATCCACAAAAAAGAAGTAGAAGTAGCCTATGTTCAAGAAAATCAGGGTTTTTAGGACTGATTAGACCAGCAATGTGCCAAGCAAGGAGCCAATGCAGAAAACCACAAGGACAGAGGCACATCGGCACAAACAAGCATGAATTGAAGATTTTTAGAAGTTATAAATGAAAAAGGGAAAAAGGTGAGGTGAACTAGACAGAAATGAATGAACTTGAAAGGGCTATAGAGAACTTAGAAGAAAACACTAAAAATTCTTCTTAAGCAGCCCACAAGCCTAAGGTTTTGGAAACATAGTCAAGGGAGATGAAGTGAAGAAGATATGCCTCCATCATACCATTAGAAGAAGATTTCAAGGGGCATGCTATGTGTGTCATTCTAAGGTTTGTCAAGGTAAGTGTTCCATTGCCTCAAAGGGAAAGCATGAAAGAGTATCAGTGTAAGGAAGGTAAAATCCTCCATTTTATTTCATTTTCCCTCAAATGATTAGAGGAATCAAAGCCTAAAGTTGAGTTTCAAGATCTAAACCAAGCTGAGCATGAGTTTACTGTTGTGTGACTAAAGTTTTCAAAATCCAATAATATCAGAAGGGACAAAATCATGACATGGCACCTGAAAATCGGAAATGGCCAAAAGGAGGTGGCATGACTAAGTAAAAAGATCATTTGGTTTGTCAAAACAGGTTGTATCATGCCTAAAGGCAGTAAGAAAGATGAAAACAGGTTTCTCGGTCACCCATCAAGCAAAGGGAAGTTTGATCTCCAAGGAAAGGACAGAGAGGTTTTTTAAGGGGTGTTGCCACCATGAAAATGCCTAAAGAATTGTGAAAATGATCAACAAATAGAAACAGACCAAAACACAGTGAAATATGGTGACTCAAACAGCCTTCTGCAAAACAAGTTTTGAAGGCATCAATAGGCCAAAGGAAGTCAGAGTTCACCTTGTCAGAACGCTGAAGAGAAACAAAGAATATGATCAGGAGGAAAAGGGACCATTTTTATGTTTTCAAAGTCACCCATTGCAAAGGGCAAAAAGGAATATCAGTGAAATGACAAAAAGGTTAAGGAGCATTACAATGCGGGTTTGGGAAAAAATAAATTTGTGTGCCCAAGACTATAAAAATCAATTTGCTTAATCACTTGACTCATTATGCATTTGAGGAGAGAAAAAACCCTTCAAGGGAGAAAGTTCTAAGATTTTGACCGTTTCTGGGCCAAGTTACCGGCGCTATGCTTAGGACTCGACGCTGTGCTCATAGGACCCGGTGCTGCGCGAATAGGAGTCTCCATAGTGCATTTTTTGCACTGCGCTGTGCGTAAAGCTGTAAATGATGCACGTACAGCTTGGCGCTGCGCCCAGGAAAACCTGACACACCAAAAGGTCGGCGCTGCACCCAGAGCTGACCTAACATGCCCATCTCTGCTTGGCACTGTGCCCAGGGACCGGCAGGCCTACACACAGGCAGCGTTGCGCTCAGAAGCACCCAACTTGCCCAGTTTTCTACTCAGCAGTGCGCTTAGGCAAAAAAGGCCTTTTTTTCTTACAAAATTTCCAAAATGATGAAAGGGACCCCTCCAGGCTACTTCCAAGAACCTGCAAAAGAGTGAATATGAAGAAGAAGGTGATGATGAGGCAAGTCAAAATGAGGCAAGGGAACATGGAAATAGATGGAGGGGACAATCAAGACAACAACCTTGATAAATATGCACGAAATCAAACCAGTGAGATCTATAATGATATAAAGGACGATGCAAGAGACAGTATAGAGGCAGAGAATGAGAAAACTAATGATGAAGGCTAGTGATGACAGTGAAGGTAATGATAATAATGAGGAATATGAAGAGACTGATGACAGTGCAGACCTCTGTAAAGGAGAGTACGTTCATGACAGTCATGGCAACAGACATGACTGTCATAAAAACAATGGAGATAGTAAGCCCTATAGTGAAAATAATGATGCTAGGGGGAGCAACAAAAATTAGAGCTACAATGACAGTAAGAACAAAAAGGTCCCTAGTAATGTCGAAAGCAATTATGAAGAGGAAAACACCACAATAATCACTAACAAACCTCTTCCCTTGACCTATCATAGAGGGAAAGGGTAAGTGTTTTCTGCCTCCAAAAAGGGCAAAGAACCATGTTTTCCTCACTTCCTAAAACCACTAGACAAAGGCAAAGAGAAGGTAAAGGAAGGAAAATATTAGCATGATATTGAGCAAGAGTTTACTATCATTAACCTTGATAGTAAGAAAGAAGATAAAGGGAAGGCCACTAGCTTACCACTCCATAGCAAAGATGCAAAGATTTAGAGAGCTATAAAGGTGCCTTTGCATGGCCATGCATAACATTTAAATATTATGAGGATGAGCACAAGCATATGAGGACGATAAATAGGATCTTGATCTCCAAAGGAGGATGACCAAGCATTATGCCCGAAGAAACCAAGTTGCAAGGGCTAAACTCAAGAAGGCCCAAACCAAGATCCAGGCACTAAAAGAGGCAAAAGGCCAAGCTAACCTTGGAATTTTGGCACAAGCTTCTCTACAGGTCTCTCAAACCCCATGAGGGATTCATCCACCAATTTTGAAGAAATTTTGACAAACTTTGGTTTTTTGTGAATTTGGAGGCCTATAAGCACAAAACCCTTGGTGCTACACTTTTTCCTCAGATATCCTCAAAGGGACAAATTTACATTTTTGGATTTCTAATGCCTATTACACTTTTCTCACCAATTTTCAGAGCATTTGGAGCATTTTTTACCCCTCACAAGGTCAAAAACACCTCATTTTCTACCTTTCTGCCTCATTTTCAGGCTTTGCGCTGCGCTCAGAGCAGATTTGGGAATTTGGATTTTTGGATAGGTTACAGAAGCTCAATCAGAAACCAAAGGTATATTTGGAAATTAGACTCAGCAATATTTCCAATGGGCCATCATGGGGAAAATTTTGACATCGGGAAGGTCACCAAAACTTCGCTGCAAGTGGACCTATTTTCTATCCGGGAAGGTGCTGTGCGTTCAGACAAATTTGGGCAGTTTTGGCCAAAAGTAAACAAAACACACTCGTTAATTGCGAAATGATATTTTAATGTTTTTTGAGGAAAATCACTCTAAAATTAGGTGTTAGGAGTTATATTGGCATTTATTTCATGGGATATTTTGTGCCTTGGGCCTTGCATGGTCTCTTGGGCATTAATGACATTTATGAGTGATTTTGACATTTTCCAACCCTATCTAGGGTTTTTTTTCCTCCTTTTCTAGATAAATAGAGCATGGGGGCTTCATTGTAAATGTTGGCATCTGGTTTTGTGGAGCTTGTGAATGGCTTGTTTTTCTTGTTGATGGAGGAGGCTTGTTTGCGGGATCCCTGAGCTTGGTTAATGGTGAAGTGCTTCTATTTCAGTTATTTTTTTCTCATGTTTCATTATGTTTCCATATTTGTATGTTGCAATAGAACAAAGGATTTAGATTAATAAATGTTCTTCAAAGGCACCTTAGCTCTGTTTGTTCTTCATTGCCTTTATGTTTTCTTCTGCTAGGACATTTTAGAAAATTCTTAATTGCTCTCTATACCCCCTAAGCTTGTTTATTTCATGAATGGTTTAATAAAGTAGATATCAAAGATGATTTATGGCTACCCCTTCTTGTTTGATGTCACTAAACAATGTTCTTGAGGTCTCTCTCCAAAGTACTATTAATTAGGTCAGCCAAAGAGGCTATGTTTCGATCATACCCTTTGTTCATGCTTGAATAATTGTTTTGGAGATCTTCATAACTATGATCAATGATGTTTAGGTGTTCCCTCTTCTTTGATTAAATTTATATGTGTATCTTGAATGTTTTCTAACCTTGAAGGTGAAACCTCTAGAAGTTAAATGAGTTTCTCGCCTTCTATATTTCATTGGAATGTTTGTCTTGAATGCTTATTTGCTTAAGTTGAATCAAAGAGTTATTGGTTTTCCCTGTCTATTGATTGCTTCTTTATGCTCATGTATTTAAGTCCCTTCTTGTTAAAAAGGTACATGAAAATGGATTCTTGACTACCCTTTTCCCTATCTTTGTTCACAAACTTGATGTCCATCTCATTTCCCATAAACCTTGAAAATCAATTGACCATGTTAGATTTTCCCTATGATGCTCCCCGATCCATTGTTGAACTTTCCATGAATTTTATAGACTCCATAGCCCAATGACTTGAAGATTTCCTCTTTCCATCTATTCTACTTGACCATCCTACCCAACCAAAACAAACAAACAAACCCTACACTTAACTACTAGCCTAAAATCAAAACCCTAGAAGCAAACGAGTTCACATCCTTTGCACAAATAGAGAGAGCCTTCTCTGAGTCCAGGAAGGCTAGGCCCTAGGACTCCAAAGACTGGTCTGATGTTACCCTATGCATTTGATCTCACCATTCTAACAAATCATAGGGCATTGTTAAAGAAATTCACAAACCTTTCCGCAACAGAGAATGAGACATTTTCTCAACTCAAAGAAGAGTAGGCAAAGGTAAAAAGAGCACAGGATCAGGTGGAAAAATCCAAGAAACAAACCACTATGGTTTTCTCTTTGTACTCTAATGTGTTAACATGCAGGGCACCAACCACCAACTATGCCCTATTTCTAGTAGAACAATATTTCTTACTAAAGATCAAGGCCGTCAGGTTAGGGATGCCCACGACTTTTAAAACCATAGAGGAATTTGTGCATTCCTGCAATGAAAAAAATGAGCAGGTCCAATACATTTTGTGTGAACTATACATGCAAAAATTCTTCCTAGAAGAGGATAGGGACAGTAATCACAGCCCCTTTATAGGAGATATCTAGTTCTAGGCTTTCCTCTCTTTTGATAAGAACCAAATTCGGTGGGCTAAAGCCTACAACATTTTACAGAAGAGGGAAAATGGCCTATACCTGTGGGTTAGAGGAGATCCTACTCGACCCCTGCAACTGTTCATCCAACATAATAATTTCATGCAAAGAAAGGGAGTAAGGAATAAAATAGGGCCTATCCATAAGGACATTATACATCATGGGCGGGAGTATTTCAAAGAAATTCAGGAAGTAGCTCTGGTAGCAGCCAAACAAAGGTGGATGGCCTCCATGAATAATGTGAAAAACAGGTAGCAATTTGGCTACAGAAACTTCAAAGCGGCTGCTTCCAGATTCCTTTTATACAACATTATAATCTTCAACATGGGCCCTGCATGGATAGGATGCAGTTATAGATGCCCTCTCATCTGGTACCCCCCTGAGGGTTATGTTCATGACTACGAACTGCCAGAAGGGCACACAAACATTGCCTTTGAAAAAATCAGATAGAAACATGGTTTCAGAGCCTGTAAAGAAGAAGTCCACCCTGCCTATTCTCTAACCCAGTTACACCTCAATCATTTGTTTGCACGAGGACCTGCAAATAGGGAAGCAGGGGAGTATGTTGGGCCAAGAATGAGGTACGTTTTCACCCTACTTTTACCACGAATTTTTATGCACCTTTATGAATATTTCCCCATCTTAATAGTAAAGGAAAGGAAGATTAATGTAAAATCATGACAAATGACCTAATGATAAAAGGGATGTTTTACAATGGTAATTTGACTTATTGTGTCTTTTTTCATAGGAAAACAAAGCAGCTGAATTGATGATAACCAGAAGACAGCTGATAGGCAGAAACTAATGGAACCATAATGACTCCCATGGGATGGCGGAAGGCGGAAAGGCATATCCACATGCGAAGAACTCAAATGATAGCCACGAGTAGTTGATTGTTGTTTTGAAAAGACCATTACCACTGATTCAAATCGACTTTAAAAGGCCGAAGACAAACGAGATAGATAGAGATGAATAGGGATTTTCTTCTGTAATAGACGTATTGGGACAGGACTATCCAGTTGTATTCATGTGTTAACCTTCAACTTAATAAATAATTTTGGTGTTTTGAATAGTCATTCTCTGAGTTTTCCTTAGCGGTAGACTTCTGGTGGTTTGGGCCCAGCCCTTGGAGTTTATGTGCTAATATCTGTGCTATACGTTCAATTACAAAATTTACATTTTAGTCATCGAATGTGTTTCGTGAGATATCATTTAATTGGTTGAGTTACGAAAATAGAACACTACAACTTTCTCTTTCATTAGAATAGTTTATTTTTCGTGCTTTCTGGCTTACATTCCTTGTTTTCGTAGCTGTTAGATGCTTCCACCATTTCCCAATGCTTTTATATTCGTTTCATTAAGCTTTAGCACGACTGCCATTCAACTCTATATATAGCTAATAATTGATCTTTCCATCATTACTGTAAGGCGTCTAGTTGTTAATTGATTTAGAAAGATGTCATCTATTTATTTTACAAAGAGAATTCCATTGCAAAATTTGATAAGCAAATGTTGTTCAGTTTATTGAAGTTGTTGTTCAATTCAGTAGGACTTTTGTTCAATTAATCAGTGTGTTGTTCAAACGTAGGTTTCTCTTTTCTGCGCTTACTTAGACAGAGTAGTTAAATGACATTTTACAATTCCATTCCCCTTTGAATTGATTGAACTTTGAGAATTAGATAATCCTCTTCATGGTAATATAGAGTAGTTGTTCTTGATATCACTTGCATATACTGTGCTTACACTCTTGAAATAAAAATACTTACCCTGGGTTGACAATTGAATGAGAAGCATTGAATTTTCCTGTAACAGTCACCTTTATGACCCATCACCTATACACTTTCTTGATCGTATCATAGGTGATGGTTAAGTTAGACCATATCAATATTGATTTTTATCAACAATTATTCTTTTAACCAAAGTTTATAAATTGGACTGAATCTAAGCTTATTTAGTAAAACTTTTGTATTGTTTCATACCTCTAGTGCAAAGAGGGAATTAATGGCCTATTTTTTTGGTCCCTGCAACTAGGTTGGAGTGTTGCTAGGCCTTCTAGTTTGGTTCCCACAATTAGGCAGGAGCATTGATCCCTCAAAACACCTTTTTTCTGATGTGTCACAAATCATAATTTGATCCTATGACTTTGCAAAGGATGTGTCTATCTTCTTGACCCTAAGGGGTGGATTTTTTAGCTGTAACAATTTCCACCCCTATAGTCTTGATTTCCATATCTGGCTGCATGTATACATATATTTATATCAATACATATACTTATAATTGATCTATAATCCTAATGAATAGAAAAACAAAGTTCCGAACTCATGGTTTCCAAGTTTCTAGACATCTAAGTTTTTCTTAAAGATTTGTCCCTTGGCAGGGGCTACATGTTGGTTGAGGGATACTATTATTTATCAATAATCAAAATACTTAGGGTCATCACTAATCCATTCAAATAAAAATGTTATTTGGTAATTGAGATGACCCATGATAACTATATTACAAATTAGTCATAGTGTGTACTATGCCCATAGATTGAATTTAGAGAAGTATGCTCATACGTACTTCAAAATTTAGTATGACAAAATGGACAAGGAAAATAATTTTATACCAAGGTTAGGTAAGAAGAATACTATTATTATTACTGTCATGAATCTCTCAACTTCGTTACCTAACATTCTTACACATGGACATAAAATTGGGGGCTTTGTCTACTTTAGCCTTTCCTTTTTAAAGATGGGTTCAAACTTCATTGTCCCTTCATTAGTTATATGACTCAAATATCTTCAAGAACCATTGGTGGATTAATATGGAGATTTGTTGTATAAGAGGGGAAAATTAAACAAATCATTGCATGAAGCTCTATTACAAACTCAATCTTATGAAAATAATTGATTATACAACTAAGATTATATGAAAGAAGATGAGGTAAAAGTTAACAATATAAATTATTATAGTTCAAATAGAAAGTTTCCACCAATATAATGTAGAAAATGGATAATTGTGTGAGAAATAATGAAATTTACCATGTATTTTCATGTACATTCCTTTTAATAACAAAAATGGTGTTTGGAATTCTTGTATTTGGTTCACTCATAATGTGACACACACATGAAAACATAGATGAAACTTATGAGATGATATAAGCTGGAAAATATAGTGGAAATACATGTTTTCATTCCCATAAATGATGGACATGTTAGCTCCCCGTAGTTTTGGCAGATTGGAAATGACTAAAAATACAAGGGTAATATCAAACCAATCTTTGGAGTCCTAGGACCTAGCCTTCCTAGACTCAGAGAGGGCTCTCTCTAATGTTTATGTAAAGGATTTAACTTGTTTGATTTTGGGCTAGTTATAGGGATTAGGGTTTTCTTGTTTTTTTGTTTGGTTGGATAAGTTGTCAAGAAGAATAAGTAGATTAAGAGAGAATCAATCCATTGGGCTATGGAGTCTGCAAAGATTTTGAAGAGTGAAAAAATAGTTCAAGGGTGTTTCATAGGGCAAGTAGATAGGGCCAAATATATCTAAGTAGGTTTTGAGTGAGTGAAATGAACATGGAGGTGTGAATACAGTAAGTTAAGGGGCAATCAAGGATCCTCTAAAAAACTAATAACAAGGAAAATCTTTTAGCATGATTAGCATAGTAAAAACTTTAAGAGCAATGAAGGATTCTTCAACAAACAATACTAAGCAGACCTTAGAGCGACAGATGAGTAAAATTAGAGAGAAGTTAAGTATTCTCTGAAAATTACTTGCAAACAATTAGATTTTTAACATAACATCTCAGTAAAACAAAAGAGCACTTAAGAATTCATTAGTTAAACTTCAAGGAAGAAAACATAAAGATCAAAGGATGCAGACAAAGCAGGGTGCCAACAAGACATGTCCTACTCTAATATTTCTATCCCATGATCAAAGAAAAATAATGAGAACTGAAGAAAACATGTACAAAAGGTGGAATGCATCACCATTCAACACATATTTATGAATCCTAAGAATGAGCTCAATCCACAGCTGCTCAGTCCAAAGCCATCACAAGACATCAAAGCCAATTTCACAAATAAACTCACAGTCTATATCATATTATGCTCAAAAACCAACCAAAAATTACAATGAGACCTCAAGGCTTTGTTTAACCAGAAAATGAGGAGGTGGAAACCCTAAGAGGCTTCTAGAAACCATAAATACACCACAAATGTCATTTATGTAAAAAGAGGCCATGCAAGGCCCAAGGCACATAATAACTATTGCAATAAATGAAAGATAACTTAAACATAAATCCTTAATCAAAGCTAGAGTGATTTTCCCAAAACAATCTCGAAAATATCCTTCAGTGTGTTTTGTTGAATTTTTTGCAAGGGGGCAGCTTCATAGACCTGAAGGCACAGTGCTTGCACAGGAAAACTGGGTCCGCTTCCAGCCAAGTTTTGATGGACTTCTCGATGTCGGAATTGGCTCCGTGATGGCTCGTTGGAAAGAATGTTGAGTCTAATTTCCAAAAATGCCTTTGGTTTTATGATTGGGATTCATTAACCAGTTTAAAAAGTAAATCTACCAAGGCTGCTCAAGGCACAGCACCAACCCTAAAAACATGGCAGAAAGGTGAAAATTGGCATGTTTTTGGGCCTTTTGAGGGACGAAAACTGCTCCAAATGCTATGAAATTTTGTGTGCATGATGTCCTTGGGCTGATGAATCCAAAAATGTAAAATTTACCTCCATTTGATTCCTGTATTAAAAGCATAGTGCCAAGGGTGCTGCGCTTTCGACCCTTAATATCAGTCAAAAAACCAAAAATGTCAAAAACTTGCCAAAATTTGCAATTATCTTCCTCATGGGGTTTGGGAGGCCTGTAGAGAAGCTTAAGCATGGATTCCAAGGTTTCTTGGTCTTTTTCCTCCTTGAGTGCTTTTATTTCGGCAACGGCTCTTTTGAGCTTGGCCCTTGCAAATTTATTCTTCAAGGCATAGTGCTTGGCCATATTTTTCTGTAGGCCAAGGTCTCTTTGTGTCTTCTTCAGCTGCTTGTTTTCATCATTATAATACTCAATGCTATAATTTTCCATGCCAAGCTTTCTTTGTAGGTCTCTTATCTCTGCATCCTTGCTTTGGATAAAGATGCTTGTAATCCTCTCCTCATCTTCATTTTCACTGTCAAGGTCAATGAATTGGCACTCTTGTTTAGTTTGATGCTTTAATTTCTTATCTCCAACAGTGACCTAAGTTCCTTTCCTTTTTCAAGCTTCTTTGTTGATGTAGAAGGCATGTCCCCTTGCCTTTTAGAGGTAGAAAACACGTCTTTCTCCTCTTTGGTATGTCAAAGGAAGAGGTTCAACTCTGCTCATTTTAGTGCCATATGTTTTGTTTCCATCATTGTGGTAATCTTTGTTTGGCTCACTGACATCTTGGCTCACTTCTTTATTTGTATCCTTCATGCTGACATCAATGCCCTTTCTTTGGATATTTTCCTCATGGCTGTATTCATGATCACTATGAACTTCACTGTCATTTGTTTCACTTATGTCAACTTCTTCATTACCTTCACTGCTGCTTACCTCATTATTTACAATATATGCCTCACTGTTTGCCTCTTCACTGATTTCTGCACTATCATTATTACCACTGTCAGGAGCCTCATAAAACTCAATTTCATTATCTTCTATCTCCATGTTTCTACACTATTCTTTGTACTGCCTTCATCTTGCTCATCATGACTTTGTTCCATACTGTCATTTGCCTCTTTGCTGTGATTTTCACTGTGTTTTTTACTGCTATCATCAGCTTCTTCACTGAAATTTTGGTCCTTGGTGTCACTACTATCATTAGCATCATTACCACTGTGAGGTTCATTGTCTTTACTGTCCTCATGGCCATTATGACTATTTTCATGATTGTCATTGCCATCTACCTCCATGTCTTCTGTTTCATTGCTGACTTCTGCCTCTTCACTTTCCTCATTATTTCTTGTCTCATCATTATTGCTTGATTGATCATCACCTTCTCCTTCATGGTCACTTTCTTGTTCACTACTACTTCCCTCTTGATTTGATGCATTGGGAGAGGGTGAGGAAGGAAGGGTTTCTTGAGGTGAGGATACATGTGTAGATGATGAAGCATGATCAGTAGGAGATGATAGGGGAGTAGGGGGAGGAGGATGAGATGATGAGGGAAAATTTTGCTGAGGATGGGGCTATGGGTTTGTGAACACTTCATGAGCAATGAACACCTCCCATGGTATGCCTTTTTGCTCCAACTGATGTAGCACAACCATATTGATTAAAGAGTAATGAAACAAACTTTTCATTTGCTGGGAATAGTTCCTCTTTTGTACAACATAAAACATCTTGTCAATACTCCTATAGAGGTAGTAGGGTAAATGAAGCATCATAACCCTAGTAAAGTGCATGATTAATCTGATATTATAAGAGTAAATTCTAGAGTACCATTCCTCACATGTAAAATATTTCATGATGACCCTCATAAAGGGTGCATACCTCTCCAGCAAATGTGAAAATAGGAAGATATATTTGCAGCCTTCTTTGTACCTATGTTTAAGAAATGGCTCATAGCAACTTATTTCTAAATTGGCTCTTTTGAACCATTTTTCACCAACATTGGGTATGCCTGTAGCATGGGAAATGGCATATGAGGAGAGTTCGAAGGTCACCCCTGCAAAGTTTGATTTTTTTTCATGTAGGTTAAGGATGAATAACCTTGTGAGTTCTGGGTGACTTTGTACCTGTTGTACTCTTTCACAAAAGTGAAAACGTCCCACATTTTGGAAACATGTGACAATCATAGGAGAGGCATTAAGCTCCATAGTGTCTTGAGTTTCAAACCTATTAACCTTCCCACCTTTGTTTTTTTGCCTCCTAGGCACTTGGCCTTCTTCACCACTACCATTTCCTCCTCCTAACATTTTGATTACTGCTATTTTGAAGCGAACCCTAGCTTTGCTTGTGAAGCTGATATGAGAAGTGATGGAATGGTGGCAAGAAGGCAACTTTTTGCAAGTGAGTGAGAGGGATGAATGAAGATGTAAGTGTATGGAACAAAGCATTTAAGTTTTGATGGATGGCCAACTTAAAATCACTACAACCACAATTCTTTATCCCTGTTTGACTGACATCTCCTTGTTTGTAGATGATGGAGGTTTAAACAGGGCTTTTAGCATGAAGATTAGGGTTTTCACTTTAGGGTTTGTTCAATTTATCTTAACATCAAAATAAAAAAAAGATTTGGAGGGAAAAGCATGAAATCCACCTACCAATTTAGAAATGCTTTGAAGACCCTTTGATGGAAGCTTGCATGTATTCTTGATGTTTTTTGGGAATTTGTAGGTGCAGGAAGAACTTCGGGCTGAAAGCGCAGTGCCTGCACGCATGTCCGGCCTGTCGGGCTATGAACGCACAGTTCCTGCACGCCTCTGTCGGGCTTCCCTGCCGAAAGCACAATGTCTACAAAGGTGTTGGGCCTGTCAGACAGTGAACGTGCAGTGCCATAACGCCTATGCATGGGCTTGTCGAGCTTCCTGGGTGAACGCGCAGCGCACCTCTGAAGGTGCAATGCCTGAACTTGAATGCGCAGTGCCGACCTGAATGCGCAACGTTGGGTAGACTTGCCCAAATTCAACATGAAATTCACAAGTTTCTCTCTTGGATGCTCCGATGATCTTTGCAAGTGCATAATAAGTTATGAGGAGAACAAAATTATCCTTTATAGTCTAGGAAATTAAATCAAACTTTGAGAACCCACTTTGCTAATGTTTTTACTCCTTTTCTTTTAACTGATATCCCTTTGACCCTTTTTTGCTTGTAGGAGGTAAAAAAACCTGAAAATGGCTTTTCCCTTTGCTCTTTGAGTCATAACAAATTTACCTTTGATATTTTTTAAAGAGGGCTGCACACTGTGGTATTTTCAAGGCTATGTTTTTTCAATATAATTTTGAACTTGTCTTTCTTCCATTTTCTCACTAACAACCTTACAGTGTTGGTATGCAGGTTTAGTAAAACATGGTGAATTTGACCTCTTTAATCTTGGAGGCTTGATATGTTTGCTTTTGACACCTTTGAGACAATCACTCTTTTTCCACTACCATGGGTTTTAAACAATGACTTTCACCTCCCTAGGCCACTTCTGTTTTACAGTTTCCTAAATTTATAATTTAAAACTTGTCCACTGATACTCTTTACCTCTTTCAATGATCCTTAGGAATGGTAAACTTACTTTTGACAAATTTGTGGATGTCACACACAAAAATATCTTCAAACCTTCTTTCAGCTGTCATCATGAAGGCCTAACATCTTCACTTTCCCTCTTTTGGCTATCTTTCTAAAACCCTAGGTTTCTAGTCTACTTGAGAACAATTATTAGTGTTGTCTTCTAAGTTCTCTATAGCCCTTTCAATTTCACTCTTTTCTATCTAGTTCACCTCACCTTTTTCCCAATTTCATCTATAATGTCTAAAAAACTTCTTTTCAGGTTTGGTTTCTTGGTGTGCCTCCTTCATGTGATTTGTTGCATTGGATCTTTGCTTGGAACACTGCTGGCCCATTAAGCCCAAAACCCTAGTTTTCTTCAAGCACAACTTCTTTCGTGTCTTCTTGCCATGAGTTGTTTTGATATAGGATCCGACCTCCTACCTTATCAAGTTTCTGCTGATGGATCTCCTAACACTCCTACAGAAGTGTCAAAATATTAGCATTCACAAAAACTTGAATTTTGACAAGGTAGTCTTCTTTGGAGACTTTCAGATCTTCTTTGAATAACCATGTCTCAATATTCCAATACATTTGAGTTAGCCTTTTGCACAAGAAAAACAATATTTGGAACACCAATGTGTTGGCAATATGATGCAGAGTGTTGTCCTTGATGGCAACCTACTTGATAAAGTTGATGGCAACCTACTTGATGAATTTGTCCTTGATGGAAACTGACTTGTCCTATTTGTTAATGATGTAAATCTGATGTATCTATAGAGCAGTTTAGATGTAGTGGAGAAAGGAATTCCTGTAAGGGCCAGAGCAATGATGAAAATGGTATGTCACAAAGCATACGCGGGTTTTTAAAGGCGAAGTAGCGTATGTACGCGGAAAAGTACGTGCCAAGCAGCGTATGGCTATTTCCACTCTAAATTTATAAAAACAAGGGAATTTACCATGGTATTGGCACACAGTATTGAGCGCTGGACTATCTATTTGATCCCGTCCAGGAATACCATCAACAGTTGAGTGGTTTGGACTCATGGTATTGACAAAGGCTAAATCTATTTAAGGAGAAGAAGATCATAGTGCAAGAGTGTGCATATGTCTGGGTTTTAATGAATACTTCACTCTGAAGTATATCTACATGGAATGGGTTACAGTTCATTAATAGATCTGAATTAATAATGCACCTATGAAGAAAATGATGAAGAGGGATCTCTAGATCTGAAATGATTATGTATTTTCTAGATCTGTTTATGGAATGTTTAGATCTGTGATCTGGCGAATCTTTGCTAAAGTAAAGGATGAAATATGGGTTGTTTATCTGATCTGAAGAGCTGCACAGTCCTGAAAAGTTTCTGATCTATACGTGTGTTCACATGAAAAGCACAGAGACAAGTGTCCTCTTAAAGTTATGTTTAGCTAAGTTAGGTTTCGAAGAATAAATGCATTGAAGTACACGTGTGTTTGTCTCTATGAAAGCGCTACATATCACAGTGTTCAAGCAAAGCGTATGGAATCTGTAGGGTTTTCTAAAGTAAAGGGAATGAAAGTCCAATTGGTTACTGCTTTACCCATCTAGTTCTGAGTTGAATTCACATGATTCAAGTAGTCTAATGTTGATTATGCTGTTGATTATGTTGATTAAAGATCAAGTTGTTGGTTGATGATTCAATGAATGAATTGATGGGGTTATAGGTTTCAGTTTGATGTATGATGAGCTTAAATGTATGGAGGGTCTACCAAAATCAAGAAAAGTGGCCTACACAAAAGTTGTATGGAAGTCATAGATCCGGGGATGAAACAAGGGAACGTGAAGTCCATGGGGATGGAGCGAGGGCCTAAGCCTCAAAGGTTCTCAGCTGTAGCTCCCTTCAGCATGGTCACAATGAAAGCAAAGGTAGGCTCCCTCTCAGGAGAGGCCGTAGTCGCAGAGTTGTGGGT
The DNA here is from genome assembly GCA_034641835.2 of Pinus albicaulis. Lineage (NCBI taxonomy): Eukaryota > Viridiplantae > Streptophyta > Pinopsida > Pinales > Pinaceae > Pinus > Pinus albicaulis. Next base: position 1,556,279,718 of record CM076581.1, read on the forward strand.
AGCAGCCTCCTTCCAGGAGAGGCCGTAAATGAGAGAAGGTGGTTGTGCCCCTTCCTGTGAGAGGGTCGCAAATCCAGGAAGGTTGTAGCCTTCCTCTGCAGTGGGTGCCCACGTACGTATGAGTCCTCCACCCGCACATGTTGTAAGAAGCTTTATAATAAATATTGAAGACAGAATCATCATATGGGTGGTTTTCCTAATTGCTTCACCTTAAACACCGTGTTCATGTGTGTTGCTTATGTGTGATGGTTTATTCTGTTATTACTGCACATGCTTACTGCTTACTAAACATCTGATGAATGAATGATACAATGATCTAAGTAAAGAATTATCTGCATAATGAGATCTCTCGTAATATGCAAGTTTTATTAAGGATATCCACGTGTATACGCGAGTTGGGTTCAGTAAAGTAGTGTATGGGTTTTAGAGAAAGAAAAAGTAAAAGTTTTCAGTCAGCCCTAAATACTGATTCACCCCCCCCTCTCAGTATTTTTCCCAACAATTAGTATCAGAGTAGGTCCTTCTGTAGAAGCTTGACCGCTTGAAGGAGATCCGTCACAATGGGAAGGAAGCAAAAGAAGAAGGCTACTCAAAGAAAGGAGATATCTCAGAAAACATGTGCAACAGAAAATGAAGAAGATGGAACATGTATTGATTGTTGTTCTTATGATTCAATTTCTTGCGCATGCAATAGTGAAGATAGTGAAAGTAATGTTATGGATCTAGAAGAGGTTCTCAAGATTAAAGTTGAAGATCAACTAAGATTATTTAATGAGAGAGAATCTATCTACAAAGATATGATCTCTAGATGAATGGACAGATAAACAAGTATCAAAAGTTGTACGATGAAGTAACCAATCATAGTGAAGGAATTGAAGCAGAAATCATCTCTCTGAAAGCAGATCTTGAAGCATCAAATAAGAAGAATGAAGAACTTCTACAATCATTTGAAGAAGAAGGACTTGAAGCAGAAATCATCTCTCTCAAAACAGATCTGGAAAAATCAAATAAGAAGAATGAAGAACTCTTACAAACTTTTGAAGAACAAGAAAATGGGTTTAAAGAAGAGATTTTGAAATTGAATGATCAAGTAGAAGAAGGAAAAAGGATTGAAGAAAGTATGAAGCAGCAATGCCAAAGATTGGAAGTTGAGATAAACATTTTAAAAGGTAAACTAGAAAGAAAAGATAAACTCTTTTGAGGTTTCAAGATAGTACTAAGATTCCGACACAATATTCTTAGTAGTCAGCTAGTCTCCTCATTAAATTTGGTCTTGGTTTTCATGAAACCTATTAAAGAGAATCTTTTCTAGTTCATGAAGAAAGTGCTAAAGATTCAAAGGATATCAATGCAAAACCCAAGTGTTGATAGAATGTTGGTCACCAATCAGATCATGAACTCTCAAAAGAAATCATTCCCTCCTTTGATCAATAATGTTGAATGCTTTAAATGTCATAATTATGGGCATGTTGCAGCCAATTGTAGAAGCAGAGGGTTTCAGTCACAAACAAATAGATACTACATAGAAAGGTACTCAGGTTTCTTTAAGGGATATTGTTTTACATGCAGCAAGTTTGGTCATAAAGCGGCTGATTTCAATAGAAGAAAGAATAGAAAAACACATTATGATCCCTATGGTTACTTTTATGGTCACACAAGATGTTATGCTTGTAAAAAGTATGGACATGTAGAAAAAGAATGCAGGATGAATATATCTAAGAAATTGGATAATTTCCAGCACACAATAAGAAATTTCAAGCAAAGCTGGAAAAGGAAGGAGGACCGATCAAAAACGTAGGGGATAATAATCCTACTGCAGTCTTCTTCTTCTAAAGCTTATTTCTCATAATGACTGTAGGAGTGATGTGAGATACATTAGAGGAATCAGTAATGTATCATCACAGGGGGAGAAATATATGGTGATTCTCATGGTTGGTTTGGTAATTCTGTTTATGTTTATTTCTGACAGTGCATCTGATGTGAAGAAGACATGTACAGGTGGCATAAGTTCAGGGGGAGATGGAGTTGTGATTTTTTCTATTTCACTTTCCGTACACGGGTTTCATGAACTAAAGCCGCATATACATGCGAGTTCCAATGGAGACAGAAGCGTATGCTTTTCAGTTAAGGAAAACAGTGAGATGGCTCAAGAACAGGAGCACAGTTTCAGGGGGAGAATTAGCCTTGCTGAGAGTAATGCATTGTTGGCATGATGATGGTTCTGAAATATGATCTCTCTCTTGAGGTCTTTTTGGTATTGGTTATAAAAATTCATATTTGTAATTTGATGAAAAGGTTATATGTAAATTGTTATATTCATTCATGTAAGGACTTCTTCAAATCTGTAAACCCACTTGGTTGGGTAGTTGAGTCAAAATGTGTAAACCCACTTGGTTGGGTACTTGAGTCACATATGTAAATCCACTTGGTTGGATCATTGATGTAAGTATGAGTCCTTGGTGATAGGAAAGGTCATAGAGTCATGTATTTCATTGAAAAATATGTTTGAAGATTCAACATGAACTCAGGGGGAGCATGGTAATTTCAGTGCACATCAGATCTACAGAGCTCTTATTTCTACAAGAGAAGAAAAACCTTGTTTTGGTTTTGATACGCCCTTTTCCCTTGATGTCAAAGGGGGAGAGTATCATGGTGTTTGAATAATAGTTATAATCAATGTATCTATTTGTTGTGGTGATCAAACACCATCATGGTTGCCATCAAGTCCAAAGGGGGAGATTGTTGGCAATATGATGCAGAGTGTTGTCCTTGATGGCAACCTACTTGATAAAGTTGATGGCAACCTACTTGATGAATTTTTCCTTGATGGAAACTGACTTGTACTATTTGTTAATGATGTAAATCTGATGTATCTACAGAGCAGTTCAGATGTAGTGGAGAAAGGAATTCCTGTAAGGGCCAGAGCAATGATGAAAATGGTATGTCACAAAGCATACGCGGGTTTGTAAAGGAGAAGTAGCGTAAGTACGCGGAAAAGCACGTGCCAAGTAGCGTATGCCTATTTGCGCTCTAAATTTATAAAAATAGGGGAATTTACCATGGTATTGGCACACAGTATTGAGCGCTAGACTATCTATTTGATCCCATCCAGGAATACCATCAGTGGTTGAGTGGTTTGGACTCATGGTATTGACAAAGGCTAAATCTATATAAGGAGAAGAAGATCATAGTGCAAGAGTGTGCATAGGTCTGGGTTTTAATGAATACTTCACTCTGAAGTATATCTGCATGGAATGGGTTACAGTTCATTAATAGATCTGAATTAATAATGCACCTATGAAGAAAATGATGAAGAGGGATCTCTAGATCTGAAATGATTATGTATTTTCTAGATCTGTTTATGGAATGTTTAGATCTGTGATCTGGCGAATCTTTGCTAAAGTAAAGGATGAAATCTGGGTTGTTTATCTGACCTGAAGAGCTGCACAGTACTGAAAAGTTTATGATCTATACACAGGTTCGTTTCATGAAAAGCGTGTGTATATGCAGGTCCGCTTAAAGAAAAGTGCGTATGGAAGTCAGGGTTTTTGAAGAATAAAATGCATTGAAGTATACACAGGTTTGTCTCTATGAAAGTGCGTATATACGTAGGTTCAATGAAGTAAAAGCGTGTATGGAATCTAGGGTTTGTTAAAGTATGTGGAATGAAATGTCTGACCTGTTTTGTTGTTTTACTGCTATCTGTCAATGATGAATTCATACAGATCTGGGTTGTTTGAATGTTGATTATGCTATTGATTATGTTGATTAAATATCAAGTTATTGGTTGATTGGTTGATGATTCAATGAATGAATTGATGGGGTTATAAGTTTGAGTTTGATGTATGATGAGCTTAAATGTATGGAGTGGGTCCAGTCTGAAAATTTGATGAAAAATGGCCTACAAGGTATGTTGTATGGAAGCTGTTGGATCCAGTATGAAAATTGATGAAACGTGGTCCATGATGGTGCCGAGGGTCGAAGCCTTCAGTGAGGGGGTTGTAGCTCCCTTCCAGTGGTAGCTGGTAAACGAGAGCATGGGGTAGTAGCTCCCTTCCAGGAGAGGCTGGTAAACGAGAGCAGGGGGTAGTAGCTCCCTTCCAGGAGAGGCTGGTAAACGAGAGTAGGGGGTTGTAGCTCCCTTCCAGGAGAGGCTGGTAAACGAGAGAAGGATGTAGCCTTCTGCAGGTGGGTGCCTGCGTGCTGGTATGAGTCTGCTCCAGTACATGGTTGTAAGAAGTTTTCTTTATAATAAATATTGAAGACAGAGACGACGACAGTGGTGGTTTTCTCCCGAATTGGGTTTCCACCTTAAATATTGGTGTTCATGTGTGTTTCTTATGTGTGATGGTTTATTCTGTTATTACTACACATGCTTACTGCTTACTAAACATCTGATGAATGAATGATACAATGATCTAAGTAAAGAATTATTTGCATAATGAGATCTCTGGTAATACGCAAGTTTTATTAAGGATATCCGCGTGTATGCATGAGTTGGGTTCAGTAAAGTAGCGTATGGGTTTTAGAGAAAGAAAAAGTAAAAGTTTTCAGTCAGCCCTAAATACTGATTCACCCCCCCTCTCAGTATTTTTCCCAACACAATGATGATGTTATAACCTATGAAACCCTAATGACTTAGTAGGAGGATCCTTTGACTCGATCTTTGACTAAAACTTGGTTTAGGATCTTTAAGTGTAGAGTTTTTGACAAATTGATATATTGGAAATCCAAAATCCAAGGTAATTTATTTATCTAACGAGCATATAGAGATGGTTTTGAGACCATCAACCCTTGAGGAACCTGGTGAACATGGAAAGGATGGGCTATTTGGTAACCCTAGATGGGAAGTGGAGTGATGGGCAAAAGAAAAACATGGTACTGAGGTTATAGGTGGGAAAATAGGATATAGATGAGTGGCACAAGCCCATGAAGGGTCTTTTAGGAGTGGTAGGTTAACCATGGAATGGAAAAATAGTAGAATAGTGAAAAATTTGGTATCCAGGAATCTTGTTTTTAGAAATATAGAGCTGATATTGAGTCATCTACAGATAGTAAAAATTACTGATGACTAACAAGACACATATAGGACATGTGAAGACCACAATTACTTTGTTTCATATCTAATTGGTGAACTCTTTAACTTCCAAGCTCTATGGATCCAAACATGTTGGATGGTAACTACAAGATAACTAGTATCAAAGCCTAATGTTGATACTTCAAATTTAATCTCGTTAACTACATTCCTATTATGAAATATAAAGCCTCGATTTAGGATGAAAGTGGTCACTTCTTGTTAAAATATGGAATTCTTCTATTGAAGGCCATCCAAACTTAATTACATGGAAACCTTAATTGTCAAAGCTATAGGTAAATAGATATTCTAATATGTAAGAAATAAAGCAGGATTGAAAGCATATATTTTATTATCAAATAAAGATATTGATAACCTATTGTGGCAAACAATTTTTTCTGAGCACTTACCATGGACAGTAGCGGTAACAATACCTTCCTACATACAATTTGTGAAACACTTAAAGGCACAAGAAACACATAAAAATATGATAATCAACTATTTATCTAAGAGAAATTTTAAATGGTTGTAATTATTGAAAAAACTTCTACCAAGGTTAGGTAAGAAGAAAAACACTGTTAATAGTATCATGAATCTCTGAACTTGTTTCCATAGCATGCTTAAACATGGAAAAAAAAATGGGGCCTTTGTTTGCTTTAACCTTTTCTTTCTAAATATGGGTTCAACTTCATTGTCCCTTCATCAGTTAAATGGCTCAAATATATTCAAGAACCAATGGTTGATAAATATCGAGATTTGTTATATAATAAGGGAACATCAAATAGCCCATTGCATGAATATCTATTACGAACTTAATCTTGAAAACTATTCATTCTACAACTAAGATTATATGAAAGCACATGAGGTAAAAGTTGATAATATAAATTTTTATATGTCAAATAGAAAGTTTCCACCAATATTAATTTATAAAATTTATAATTGTGTGGGAAATAATGAAATTAACTATGTCTTTGCATTTACATCCCTTTTAATAATAAAAAGGTTGCTTGACATTCTTGTATTTGGTTCCCTCAGAACGTGATACACACATAAAAACATAGATGGAACTTATGAGATGATATAAGATGGAAAATAAAGTGGAAAGATGTGTTTTCATTATCATATATGATGGACACATATAGAACATGTGAGGACCAAAATTATTTTGTTTCATATCTATTTTATTAACTCTTTAACTTCCAAGATTTATAGATCCAAACATGTTGGATGGTAACTACATCATAACTAGTATCAAAGGTTTTCAATACTTCAAATTTCAACTCATTAACTAAATTCCTATTATGAAATATAAAGCCTTGGTTTAGGATGAAAGTGGTCACCTTTTATTAAACTATGACATTCTTCTCTTGAAGGTCATCCAAACTTACTTACATGGCAACCTTAATTGTCAAATATATATGTAATTTGACCTTTTAATATGGAAGAAATAAAGAAGGATTGGAAGCATATATTTTATTATCAAAGGAAAGGATTGATAACCTATTGTGGCAAACAACCCACCATTTTTGTATTATTTCAATACAAAATAGTGGGGACCCTTTTAAATTTTTAACGTAAATATGTTTTTCCCTTTAAAAAAAAATACTTAATGTTTATATTCCTTTTAGTATTACGGCTTAATACTTTCTATTATATAGAAATATATGAATAAGGCCTATGGCTAGAACCACCACAACCAAGCACGTTATAATTAAAAAACCTTTGCACATTTTTTTTTAAATATTACCCCGATAGTCGTTAACCTAAGTCATCCATAAATTGCAAACTCTTGTATCTCATAAGAAATTACCCCCGGATGACTCAACACTTTAAGACATTGACCCTTTATTGAGAGTGATTTATATTTTATTAGTATTTACAAGTCCGCTGTTATTTCCTATGATAAGGCATTTGTGGCCCCACTCGGGCACGATAACCCGACTTCCCTTTGACCTGGAAAATAATATATTCACCCTTATTTAAATGAGATAGGAAATAACTATGGGGATCATTTTAATATAATAAATATATAGTGTGGTTCCCCCCTCTTTCCATATCATTTTTAATATATCATTTTCATTGGTTCTCATGCCTTATCTTCCAAATCGACTTGGCCCACTATATCCTAGAGTGATTTTGATTGCATTGTATTTGAACAAGATGAGAAAGGATCTCCCGGAATAGCTAAACTCTGAAACCTTACTTAGGTCATGCTCCCACACCAAGCTATGATTGTCTATTGTTCTGAACCATTTCTATTTGCCACATTATCTATTATGTAACCAAATCACAAAAAAGAAAGAAAGATAGATCAACGACTTGAAAATAAGCCTCTTTGAGGGGAAAACCTCCTTTTATATCACATAAAGGAACAATTATTGGATGATTCAAATGGTAAGACCTCCTTGGTAAATATAAGAGTCTAAAGGGTTACAATATATTCAGGGCCTACATAACAATAATAATGTAAGGGCACAACAATATCAATAGTGGGTTTCTATGGGGCACAATAATAAAAATATGGGGGCTACATAGGGCACAACAATAACAATATGGAGCTACGTTAGTAATAAAGGAACCTAACATGCCCCTCTCCTTCAAAAAAGTGTTTTCCTAAACACTTGAGTAGTTTTAGATGCTTATGTATAAAATTATCATCCTCCCATGTGTAATATTCAACAGGTATTTTCTTCCACTTAATGAGATACTTTGAAATTAACCAATTTTGTAGCTATCAGGTTCTTGTTTCCATTATTTATTTAGGTTCCAATATTATTTTCACTGCCCGTCAAGTTCTAGAAATATTGTCTGAAATGGGATCTTGTCACCTATAACCTTCTTTAAGAATGAAACATGGAAAATTACATGTACCTAGGAAGATGACGGAAGATCCAATTTATATGCCATCGTACAAATATTTTGCTAAACCTTGTAAGGACCACAGTACTTGGGTGATAATTTATTATCCTTCTTATCATGCTTGAGGGACATTTTTTTGTAAGGTTGTAACCATAAAAATACCTAATCACCTATTTCAAAACTTCTTTCACAGTGATGTTGATATGCCTATTGTTTCATTCGATTTTTCACGAGTCAAGTTATCCTTTAAGAGTTAGGTTGTTGATGTTTGATGTGATCTTCCATTGCTTCAACTTTAGAATTGTCTCTTAATGACGATGTGATTGATGGTATATGATATCCATAAAGTTCCATAAATGGGGACATTTTTATTGCGGTATGGAAGGAAGTGTTATACCACCATTTTTCCAAAGGTAACCACTTGACCCATTATGTTTTTTTATTAGATACAAATAAACGAAGATATCCTTCCAAACATGTGTTCGCTATCTCTGTTTTCCTATCGGATTGAGAATGGTACTATGACTTATGAGCTAATTGAGTACCAAGACAAGAAAATAATTGTCCAAAATCTCCAATGAAAATGGGATCTCTATCGCTTACAATATTCTTTGGGTTTCCATGTACCTTTTTAATTGTTTCCATATATGTAGTAGAAACTGTATTGGATTTCAAAGGATGATATAGTGCACAAAATTGTGCATACTTGGTAAGTCTATAAACTACCACCATGATGACACTCTTTCCTTTGGATTTGGGTAAACCCATGATAAAATACATTGAGACCTCCTCCAAATGCTGACTTGGAATGGCTAAAAGTTGTAACAGATCCGGGGTCTTAATTGTCTCCACTTATTTTTTTGGAAAACCAAACTTTCTGTTTTAAGGCCATCCCAAAAAAATTCCTTCTGGATCCTGTCATAAGTTTTGAAAAATCCTGAGTGCCCTCCTGAAGGATAGATTTGCAATTCCAAAAGAGTATTTTGTTTGAGTTTCAATTTCTTACATAGATATAAGTGATATTTGTACCATAATGAATCATTTTTCCAGATAAATGTATCAGATGTACTAGGATATTGCTACAACATTTGAATGAGTGTCCACACCTCCTTGTAATTCTTCCTTTCATCTCGTGCTTTATTTATCTAATGAGTTTCAATAATATAAGATCACAAATAAATGCTTCCACATACTCATCCCTTCTTGAGAGTGCATCTGCAACAACATTTTTCTTCTATGTTTTGTAGATGATTTCAAAGTCATACCCTAACATCTTTGTGACCTGTTTTTGTTGCTATTATAGAGATAATATTTGTTCCAAAAAGTATTTAAGACTATCCTGATATGATTTTACCTTGAAGTGTCTTCCCATTAGATAAGGGCATTATTGCTTCAGGGCATGCAGTATTGCCAAAATTTCCTTCTCACAAATATGTTTGTGTAAATACTTTCCCTTTATTAGAGGAATTTAAAAATAATGGGTCTTCCTTCTTGCAATAAAATAACACAAATTCCATTTTTTGAGGAATCATGTTCCAAAATAAATTATTTTCTGAAGTTTGGTGTAGCTAAGATCAAAGCTTGGAACATTTCTTCTTTGGGATGTTTAAATGCCTTAGTTACTTTTGGAGTCTATAAAAATGCATCTTTCTTTATTAATGTTGTTAGAGGTGCCGCTACTACCCCATAATTATTAACAAACTTACAATAATACCCCTGTCACCTTGAGAAATCCTCGAATATGATTTAGGGTTGTTGAGATTTTCCTTTCATTGATAGCTTTAATTTTATTAGGGTCTACCTTAACACCCTCGTGAGATACAATATACTCAAATATTCCACCTCCTATACTCCAACGAAAAATTTGGAGGGTTTTGCATATAACTATTTCGCCTCCAATAGTTTGAGTACCTTGTCAACATGTTGAACATGATCTTTCCAAGACTTGTTGTAGATTAGTATATCATCAAAAAATATTAACACAATTTTTCTAAGAAATGGTTTGAAATTAGAATTAATAAAACCTTGAAATGTGGAAGGTGCATTGGTTAGACCAAAAGGAATGACCAAAAATTGATAAAGACCTTCATGAGTTATGAAATTTTTTTTTGGAATGTATTTGGTCTTCATTCTAATTTGATGATATCTAAAATGAATATCTAGCTTCGTGAAGAAATTTCTCCATGTAATTAATCCAACAATTCATCAATGACAGGAGTGGGAAATTTATATTTAATAGTGAGCTTATTGAGCGCTCTATAATCTAGACACATATGCCATGATCCACCCTTCTTGTGCACCAATAATACTTAATAAGAGAAAGAACTTTGGCTAGGTTGAATTATACTTTCCTCTAGAATTTCTACAACCATATGTTCAATTCCAATCATTTAGGAATATAGATATCTGTAAGACATGATTTTTGGAGGAACACTTCCAGGAATCAAGTGAATAGCGTGATCATGATCAAGAATAGGTTCTATACCTTTGGGAGTCTTAAATAACTTGGAATGATTGTCGAGGAATCTTTGGATATCTAGAGAAATGGATTATTTCATTGTTTTAACATCTAGCGAGCATAATTGTACAATTATGCCTCATTGTTCTTTATTCAAAATATTTTTCATGCCAGTAGATTTGATTATCTTCCCTTTTCCCCCCTTAAATAAACCTTAATACAATTTTCTTTCTTTCCCAGAAAAAATTCAAGAAAAGTTCTTGAAAATTAAAAGTTATCTTCCCAACGATTGTAATCATTGGACTCCTCATAAAACATCAACAAGAACCATTGGAATGGAAATCATTGAACTATTCAATACATATTACCCAATGGTTAGCTTGATATTATGACACTTCCATGAGAAAATTATAGTTCCTCCATTTTCAACCATCACTTGACACTCTGGTGCTAGATATACAAATCAATTCAATTCCTTGGCTATCTTACAATGAATAAAATTATTGGTACTACCCAAATAAATTAGCACTATTACCTTTTTATTCTTGATATATCCTTCTATCTTGAGAGTTTAAGGAGTGTTAATTCCCACCAATGAAATAAAATATATGTTTGGATTCATTTCTTATTTCTTTGCAATTTATTCCTAGTGTATATCCTCTTCTTTTAATGTTTCTTGTTCATTTTCTTCCTCCTCTTCACAATCTATGTAAAATAATTTCTTCTCAACACATTTATGACCTATAGTGTATTTTATATCACAAATGTAACAAAGTACCTTTGCTCTTTCTCCATCCATTTATTGTGGTCTTAGGCTTATAGGTTGTGGGAGGATAGAAGAAAAAACACTTCCATATTTATAATTGTGAGTGGTAGACTGTCTTGTTTCCATAGTTTTGCTTTCAAATTTTCTTGCCACCCTGAATTCATTTTCCAATGAATTAGATTCACAAAGGTGAGACTCATGTTGGATGTTTTCCTTTAAAGTCTCCATTAGTAAATCAATCATATACTCCTCTAGAATATCAATTACCTTGATATTCATTCTTTGGAAGTCCTCAATATGATCCTCCATTAAACCCTTTTGTTTGATATTTACAAATTGGCTAAAGAAGGTATTTCTCTTTGTATCCTTATAATGTGCTACCAATTATTCCATAAAAAATGCCTAAATGACAATTGATTTATGAGAACAAAGTCATCGATAACACAAAAAATGGTTGGGTTCTAAATATAAATATGAAATGCGTACCTTTTTTGTGTGTGGCACATCATGTAGATCAAAGAATTTCTCCATATGTAGTATCCATGCCATTGGATCCTTTCCATAAAACTTACTCATATCGATATTTGGAATCTGGCTAGTATTCAACATACTATTGGAGAATCTGAAATAATAATTCATACTCCTTTTTTCCTCATCACGATTTTAATGGGGAATCTGGCTAGTATTCAACACACTATTGGAGACTCTGAAATAATAATTCATAGTCCCTTTTTCCTCATCACGATTTTAATGGAGTACCTTGTCACCACTACGAAGCATTTCTTGTAGCAACTTTTCGAAACCTTCCTTCAAACCTTTCAGGTCCCTTTTCATTTCTATTTGTAAAATATCCTTAAAACCTTCCATATTTACATTAATCATTTCTTCCATGTCTAATTTTGAACCATTCTTAAAATCATCCATTTTAGCTTCCAGTTCATTTTTTGTTACTCTTTTTAGGAGAGAAATTTGTCAAACTTGGTCTCTTAATTTTTATATATCATTTTTATTTTCTTCCTCTTCTTCATGTGTCATACTAGAGCTTTCTATTGTCTTACTGTGTGTTTCCATTATTTTGTTTCGAGGAATTTTCGAAAAACATTAATGATATATATTCTTCAATATTCCATTTGAATCACTTCAAAATGTTTTTTCAAACAAGAGTTATGCAAATTAAAAACAAATACGCACTTTTTTCTCGATTTTAGGAGCTTGACCTTGAAACTATTGTATATTTGTAATCTTGTCCTCCCAAGTTTTAAAATTTAGTGCTATGGTGGCAATTTTTTTCCTCTTTCAAAAAAAACTAGTTGGACCAAGACTAGATTCATCAAGGTAAAGTTAGGCCAAATCTCCCAATACGACTATCATATGGACTAGTTTAGTAGAGAAAACCTGTACAAAATGCCACATGTCATTGTTTCATTCTTCGGACCTTAAAATTGTACCCAAGGAAATAAAGTATGTTAGGTTTCAACCAATTTTTATGAAATTCAATTTTGATGCCCAAAGAAAAAGTTATGCCGATTTTCCCTGAGACACTTGTTTGAGACAAAATTCCAGAGCATAAAAAACACTAAATTCCTTTAATCATATCTCTGAGAATATAATGTATCAAGATCTAAAAATTTTACATTATGTTCACCAAGATTCTTCTCCATGTGGTCAAAATTTCAACTTCTGAATCCTCTTATAAAAAAATTATAGTGAAAATACCAAGATGACATGCTTGAAGCAGCGATAACCTTGGGATTCAAAGCTCCAATACCAAATGTTATGTAACTAGATCACAAACAGAATAAAAGATAGTTAAATGACTTGAAATAATCCTCTTAGAGTGGGAAATCACCTTTTATATAACATAAATAAACAATTCTTGGATGATTCAAATGACAAGACCTCCTTGTTATATATAGGAGACTAAAGTGTCAAAATATAATCAGGGCCTACATAACAATAATAATGTAAGGGGACAACAATAACGATACTGGGCTTCTATGGGGAAAAACAAAAAAATTATTGGGGATACATGGGGAACAAAAATAACAACATGTAGCTACACTAGTATTATAGGGACCTAACATTATCTCGCTCCACAATATCCCAAGATGATCTATTTCATGATATTACTTTTCCTTTTGGGCTTTAGCCCCTAGGCTGACATGAAATACCACGACAACCTCTAGCTCACACTTTCATCCAATCAAAACATGGTTCACCATAATTTCTTATACGTTTCTATTTTATGCCCAAATAAATTTTGATACTTACCACATTTACTGTAAATATCTTGCATGCTTTAAGGTTGGATGTGAGCATTTCAAGTAGTCTTTTCCCTTTTTTTTGCTTGGATTGTAGTTACATAGTTGATTTGTGTGTTAACGTCTACGTTGGAAACAATGTTAAATACTAAGAGGTGGGGTGAATCAATATTTAGGCTAATATATACTTTTATAGAAATTTATAATTTTCATGTTTAAACTTGGAAACCATCATATGTGAATAAACAACATATAGTTTGAAATAGTATGAATAAGGTTCATACACATACAAAACAAGAGAAGAAAACACATATGACATCGAGGTTTAACATGGAAAACCTTCTCGGAGAAAAACCACCAAAGTTTGTTTTTATTCTGAAGTAAAATACGAGCACCTACTCTATTGACATCAATATTTGTGAGCCACCACTCACAAGAAGCACCAAATCCCTTTGATTGTTTTCCATCACCCAGTAGCAAGAAGCACCAAATCCCTTCTTCTATGTACACCTAATAAAATTACCATGAAGCACCAACTTCATAGATTTATGAAAGAAACCACTTGCAAGAGGAATTAACCCCCAAGCTCTCCTCACACGCCCACTAAATGGAAGAACTATATTCTTGTTTTGCAAGCTCCAACCCACACTCAATAAGGGACTGTAGAAGGTATCCACTCTACATGTTCTTACCTCTCCTTTCATCCACATACCGCTTTGTTTAGATCAACATAATTCACTCATACTCATCCCTTACAACACTCTATCTTCTCTCTCTACATATCCTACAACACACATTCAATTCTCAACCTTATTCATTGTAGAAAAATACACAACCTTCTTTGTGCTCATTTTCCATTATGTAGTAGCTCTTTGTTATCTAATCTCAGCCCACATACAATCAAAATTCTACTCTTGACCTTCTCTTCTACACAAGAACACTCTTGGCCTCTCTTTGCAACTCACTCATGCTAACACAAAGCTATATGCTCTACACTCTCAACAATGTTGCATACCCGCAATTAAACAATTGTAATCCTTGGTTTTGTTCCTCTACTACATAAGGAAACAATTTTTCCTTGTTATCGTTCTCACACTGATCGAGAGGGTACTCAATGCATGCATATCTATCATTATGTTGCATCAGAATACATGGAAACTGCAGCCACATTGACTTTGAGAATGGGCACCTCAATGTTTCACCATACTAAGAATTAATTCTTAGTCAAGTTGTGCATTGCAGTAAGGCATACCATGCTTATTAATTTCCCACCATGTTCAGATTGTACTTCATACATGGCTTCTATGAGCTATGGCCACATATTCAACACCAAACCATCTTCTCAATTGAGTGGCTTTCAAGTAAGCTCAACCATGGCTTTATTTTCATTAATCGAGCTCATAAATTCAATCTCGAATTGTGGTCCTTGATCCAGAAATATTCACAGTCACCCTTGACACCAAATTGCAGATCTATATGCTGACACATTCAATTCATTTATAACATACACCCATAGGTGCTAATTATATAGCCTGAAGGCCCTTTAAACACTTTTTTGCAACCACTTTTACTTTGTTATGAGCTTGTAGGCCCATGGTCACCAAAACAAACGAAACCATTACAAAAGAAAGACCTGGGTGCACCTTCTGTCATTTTAAGGGCCTGTCAACTGTCAGCAAAGAATATGTATCCCAAGCTCACTATCCTAGCCAAATTCCTTGGTGCGCATTTATTTACCTTCGAGGTAGACCTTCCAGGATGATTTGATAGAATTGTCAATAGTCAGCAAAATATTCATCTCTCGGCTCCATTATCTCGGCTAAAACTCCCAATGCACTTACCTTATTTCATCCAGGAAATCCTTTACCTTTCCTATGGGGTGAACCTTCTAGGATCAATTAAATATCTCCTAGGCCCATTATCCCGACTCAAAATACCAATGTGTTTACCTTGTTTCATCCAGGAAAAACTTTTCTTTTCCTCCAGGGTGAACCTTCTAGGATCAACTATTCATATCCTGAGCCCGTTATCTCGACCAAAATTCCCAACATGTCTTTGTTTTTTACTCCAAGGTAAACCCTCTGGGATGACATCAAGCTTTCATCATCAACCCCACATGATGCCTCCTAAGTGGTGAGACGTGTCACTTAGATTTGTCCCACTAGGCCACCCAAAACCACTGAATCTTCCTGCCATGTGTTCTTAGTTTCTTATGTGTCACATCATGTTGGCATCATTACGAAAAATTTTCATCCAACGATAAGAGAGAAGAGGTTCCTTGACCTTGTATTTTCCAACAAATTCCTTTGTTAAAATTTCAAAGGAAAAAGCACCAGTTTCAAGAATTTACATTACACTAGTGTCCATTGTTGTGTTGCTGCCATGTTGCTTGACTGTTTAACGTCCCAGGACTTCACCTTATGTTCACCCTATTTTTCTTTCGGGGTAGTTATCGTGGGATGTTTTCATCCTATATTTTCATCATCCCTTATTCTCTCAACCTTGAACTTTCTGGGGAAGACGCCATTAGGATGATGTGTTTTAATGGGACCTCTCACATGGAGACTTAACCAATAAAATTCATGCTACTATTGCTAACTCTTCCAAAATTTATGTCATTTTGGGCTTTCCCTTTATGCACCCTTTTGATTTAATCTAGGGAAACTCCATCGGGATGAGTTGTGCAAGCCCTAGAATTCCCAACTACAGAATTACAATAGTGTGCTAGATATTTAACTCATATAGATTTAATTTTGTCACACATTTCATTGGATAATTTGCGTAAGTTGCATAATATTTTTACCATGGAGTCACATATACATTTCATCGCAAAAATATTGGAACTAGTACAAGAAAATATAGCATAGGAAGTATTACAACACAAAAATATGGAGTTGGAAGAAGAAAAACAACATGCGTTAAATAGAGAAATGAAATTGTGGGAAACAATTGAAAATTGTATTGTGAGATAGTTGAGGAGCTTATGGAGGTTGATACCCAAGTAGAAGGTCAAGTCATTAAGATCATATATATTTTTTAGAGGATGAAAGCAAAGGTAGAGGATGTTAGCCTCACTCTCACATTAAAAAAATTATAAGTCCAAAATAATTAAATTAATTAAAGTTGGTTTTAATCCTACTTTTTTAAATTGGGTTTGTTCCTCATAGATAGGAGTCAGTTTGGGTCTAGTTGGTTGAGATATTCTCTCCAACTATTTAGGCTCCTATATTAGTGTATGGTTGAGATATTTTTTCAACCAAAGTGTCCAAGATAGATGCATTATCTTGAGACAAATATCCTCTTGTATTTATATTTGTATTATACACATTATTTTAATAATGAGAATGAGAGGAATGAAATGAGGCTCTGAGGAATTTTCTGCCATGTTAGGTTTGTTAATGTATCTCGTATTTTTATGTGTAATTGTTTAATATCCTTCATGTGGCATCAGAGCTGGGGCCGAATCAGTGAATCTAAAATTCCAGAGTCTTTCAGGGTGAAATTTCATATGTGTAATTTTCCTTTTCCCATGAGATCGAATTTCAATGAGGGCCACAACCATTCCTTTCGTTGTTCGTTCCACGAAAAAAATAGTGCTAATCAGTGTGCATGGACTGAGATACAAAGTGTCTATGTGGGTTGAGGATTGAATTGAGCATTGTAGAAGCACATGGTAAATTTGTGTTACATGGAATTTAGAAAAGGAGCTAATAACAACTGGTGAAAATAGAAATATTCTTGTCTAGGATGTGGATGGAGGCTACTGCACACATTCATTTCGAGGGCATCAAGGAGTTGTAATTATAGTGATATTTCATCTAGATCCCCATTTCCTTTTGTTATTTTATGGAAGTGATGATGCAACGGTTTGAGTATGGGATCATTTTTCTAAGAAGTTCATTTCTACGCTGGAAAAACATTTTTCTATTGTGACCAGTTTGGAAATATCTAGAAATTGTTGGAATCTAATCAGTGCTGGTAGAGATAAGGTTGTAAATATATGGGACCTGCGTGATTATCACTATCGGGGAACAATACTGATATATGAACCATTGTAAGTTGTTTGTGTTCTCCCAACTGGTTCTAGGTCGGTGTCTGTTATGAACCAAATTTGAACATTCCCTAAAAATAAAAAGAAAAGTGGTGTGGCTCTAGTGTATTTTTTGACAATAGGGGAACATGGCATTATTCATATATGGAATTCAGATGGTGCTCTGTACTTATATAAGTAGAAGTCCTTGGATGCAATAATTAGCTTTGACAATGAATAGTTGAAGGGAGGCTTTGTATATGTCATTCTACTTCCCCTTGCTTAAGGAGTGTTGTGTGTTATTGCTAATCAACATTTTCTGTCTTACAATCTGGACAAGAGCAATTGACACCATCCATATAAGGTGATGGAGTATCAAGTCAAACTTCGTATAATCTGAGGGCCTCTGCAATCATAGTACAATGATAGTTCAATTCAAATAACGCAACTGAGGAATCACCATTGGATCTTCATCATCCTCATTACCTTCTCATTTCAGTAAATTTTATTTGACGATTTTTTGGCGTGCCAATTATCATTTGTCCCAGATGGCGTGGAATAGTGGATCATGTTGAATGAAATTGATATGTAGTGTATAAATCTCATATGGCCCACCTTTTGGGGTGTCCCTTATCTGTGGAAGCAGTCCACAAATTGTTTAGAGAATCACAGGAAAAAAATACAAAAAAGCGAAAGATTATTCAATTTGTAATTTTATTTTACGTAGTGGTCTTATAGTGGTCTTAAACACTGGTGCGGTGGTGCGTCCAACGCTGATCCAAAGCCACAACCCACTTTAAATTAATACTAGCCTTCCTCTATTTGGGAAAATTTTCCAATTAATTGGGATATCAATCGATGCCAGATTTTAATAACAACAATAACACCACTGCAAACATAAAATTGAACATTCATCTGAGTAAGAGAAGATGGATCAACATGAAAGGCCATTGTTGGAGAAGATTATGGTACTAGCATTATGCTCTTCTTGACCAAGTGTGGGATATGAAGTTGATTGAAATTTATTAAATATTGATCCAGGGCACATCCATTGAGAATCAAAGAAGAACTAATTCTTAACTGGGTGTAAATTTCATCTTGGACGCCGTCAAAACAAGTGGAGTGCCAGAAGAGCTTGGCGTTGAGGATGTGTTGTGTAGTGGTTGAATGAAAGCGATCTGTAGCGTGAGGAGCTACGTTAGAAACCTATATAGTTACACTCATCCCTTGACAAAGTCAAATGTGTCTTATGGTGTTTTCCAAAGTCATTTTTTCACATAGCATTATGGATAACGATGAAAGTGGAACTTTCCCAAAACATGCCAGAGATATATTCGTGTTGCTGGGATAGTCTAGCATGTGGATATTTGTAGTATGTGGCAGGTTATATGTGGAGCACTTTTGGGCAAAGTAGTAAAGGATGCGGATATGTCCCTGGAATGTGGCAATCCGCTGGAAAAAGTGACATTCATTGAGTGCCAATGGTGACATCATCAAGTGATTTTTTGAAAAGTTTAAAAATGAAGATAAAAAAAGAGTATTGTGAGAAGGTGTGATATTTATTTTTAATTTTGTATTTTCGATAAGGAGTATTTCTAACTTGAGTGTTTGTAATTTAAATGGAGTGATAAGATAATGGAAAGGTGAAAAGGTGTATTAAATATTTTGGAATGATAAGTTTCCTTTTGTAATATTTGGAGTGATAAGTGAATTTTAAGGCAAGATAATTGTTGTAGTGTTTCGAGAGAGAATGACTGGAAATTGAAGTTGAATTTCAAAATTCATTGAACTGAATTTGTTGTTTCAAAAGGGGTCTAAAAAACCAAAATATTGTAATTGAAAAGTTTCTCTTGGGTGTAAGAGATGGTTGTGTCATGTATAATAAAAATATTGGTTTTTGTGGTGTTTAATTTTCTTAGATCCATCCGAAATTGAATAAGGGGATCTTAGGGACAGCATGAGTACGTTTGTGATGGCACATTATTTTCTGGATTCTTGATGTTGCTTATTTTTTGTGTCTAGTTTTTTACACTCTCTTTGTAAAATGGTACACATGGAGTACACAACAAATTAAGGAAATGCATGCACATAATCAATCTCATGTAATCAATCTTAAATAAGAATACTACAAGCAATCAAGCAACTTCAACACATAATCAACCTTATCAACATCAACATTAAAAAACGATTCTTCATCAATAAGGAATTCAATAGCATTCACTCAAGGCAATCAATTCAAATGAAGTTTTCATCTACATCAACAATCAACTACATCAAATTTTGGACAAATCACTTACAATTTTTTTGTAAGAGTCAACTAAAAAAAATAGTAACTTGCAAATCATAATTTGAAATCAATTTGAGTTGATTTGTAAGGGTGCATTCTCAGTTGGAACTGACACCCAAGCTTTTAATTGATAGGGAATCAATTATGTCAAGTCCATTGTTTTCACGTGAGTCATCAAATTCATTTGAACTTTTCATTCAAATCATTGTAAGAATTCTCTTGGGTGCATTTTCAATAGTATTCGACACCCTTATTTTGATCAATCAAGTGAGCGAGTTTAAGAAACTGCAAAGTAAAAGTTGAAAGGATTAAGTGAGTGTGCCATTCAAGCATAAATCAAGCAAGCATCAAGAAAGTGAGTTCAAATCTAAAGCAAGTGAGCATTAGTTCTACTATTCAATTATTCAAGTGAGCGTGAATCACACAAAACACATTTAACCAAGCAGGACATCAAGAAAATTCAAAAGAAAGCGGGCGTGATAAAATAAATCAAGCGAGCGTGAGTTCAAGATTTCAAGCAATCCAGAAAGTGTTAAAAAAAAGAAAGCGTGAGTTCACATGGTGAAAATAATTCAGTTGTTACAGGTTCTTAACAATCTGATTCTATCAAATTATGATGACATGGTGAAAATCAACAAAGCAACTCTTGCTAATATTTCAATATATCTACAACAGGAAGATGAGACAATTGAATTCCTTCAACTTGAGTCACAACTACAACAAGATGAGTTGCAACAAAAGAGTGATGCTTCCAAGTCATTCAACCATATAGATGAAGATACACATGTTTATTCCAAGTCACTCATCCAAACAACTTCAAGTGTAGAAGTTGCCCATGATCACATTAGGGGAATTTTGAGATATAAAATGGGCATCCTAAGGAAATTATAAAAGAATAGTGGAAATAATAAAATAATATTATATTACATCATCAAATTTTAGAGGGAAAAAATAAAACAATACTTTTTCAACTCATATTTTCAACTTATCTCCCTATGAGTTTACTAAAATTTCGAGTGGGAATAATCGTCGGATGTAGAATTTGATTTCCCATCCAAGGAGTACCCATGTTACACACCTTCGATGGACCTTTCCACACGAAAAATGAGAAATACATGAAAAACGTGATTGAAATCATAATTTTTCATCTATTTCTCATTTTTCGTGTAGCAGGGTCCATCGAAAGTATGTAACATGGGTACTCCTTGGATGAGGAAATAAATTTTGCATCCAAAATGTACTCGCTCGAAACATGAGTAAAACCTTAGGGAGATAAGTTGAAAATACAAGTTGAAAAAATAGTTTTATTATTTTATTATTTTTAAATTTTTTTACTTTTTTACCCCAAAAATGGTGAATAATCCCCCATGGTATACATCATCATATTGAATCCTATTGGTTCTTATAAATTTTATTTTGGTTGTACATTTTTCGGGCCATTTTAGACCTCAAAAGTTCTCTAATGAGTTCAAATTTCTTCTTCCAAACCAATCATCAAGCCAAGAGAAGAAATCCAATTCAACAAAAATCAATGTGGCTTAGGATATGACAAAGATGATAACAACTTGCATATCCCAGATTATTCAAATCTAATCAAGCTCATCAGTGCAATATTTCTTGATCAAGTAACATCAACAAGCCATGATAAAGTTGAAGACAAACCCAAATGAAAACATTGTCAAAGTACAAGTCAAATGGAAGATCATTGTTTTGAAATCCATCCTTGTCACCATTGTCACAAGAAGAAAAACTCATTAGAGAAATGTTGCAAGCAAATTCATCCACCTAGAGTGAAGATCAATTATGCATGGATTGATCCTTGGGAATGGTCGTCAACATTCAGACGATTATATAAATTTTACAACAGAATTCAATCTCACCTGTTGCTGCCAACCATGAAATGAGGATGGTACTCTCATGCACCTGAAAGCAGGAGTACAACACTGAAACTCTCCTACACCTCAAGGGGGGAATTCAGAATTTAGAAATCAAATTGTTAGTTTAAAATCTTATTTCAAGTGTATGAGAATATCCTACTTTAGCTATGTGTGACGAATATCCCTAACGAATAGATAATTAGAACAAATCCTGCAAAAACACATATCTATGCAGTAAAAGTAGCTAAACAATAAAAATAAATAGTAATAACTGATGAAAATTTTACTCCAAGTATCCAATAGACAGGACAAGATTTAAAGAATGATTTTATATTATATAACACCTAGTGAAGGATACAAGTAAATGTTACCAATCCCCCTCAATGGAATGGGTTATTGTTTGTCCTCAATGCTTCAGCTTCAGAAGTTTTTTTCTCTCAATGGTGTAGAAAACCCAAAGCATGTGTTGAACTCAAGTGGGAGCTCAAAGAAAATAATAGCGACAATGAGAATGATCAAAGTGAATAATGAATGGAAAAACCCTCCTATTTATAACAAAATATTGAGTTATCCTCGATAATGATGAATAATAAAATATTATTAACCAAGATCTAGATCTAACATTTTGGAATATTTTATTATATTATGTTGGAGGGAAAAGGTATTTAAATTGGTTAAATACCTTTATTTAGAAATAATAAACAAATAAATGATCTATTTATCATATCAAGAATGTGGTTAAGGAATAATAAACAAATAATTATTTGTTTAATTATTCCTAGGTAATTTAGTCAAATTTAACAAGGAATAATAACTAAATAATGATTTAATTAATTATTCTTAGAGAAAAATAAGAAAAATAATGATTTATCTAATTATTTCTCATAATTGAGTTAAATATGACTAGTAATATTATTTAAACAATGGTTTAATTAATTATTCCTAGAGGAAAATCAAATTAATAAGGATTTATTTAATTATTCCTAATGGGGTTTCTTGTTTTAACCAGAAATAACTTAATAAAATATGGTTTATTAAAGTATTTCTTATAGTGAAAGCAATTTTACTATCGTAAAATTGGTCCTACATGGTGTACTTCGATCCATATAATTAGAAATGGTTAAATGACCAATTTTTGGTGATAACATATTGCCCCCCAAAGTGCGATCGTTATGAGAAAATCGTATGATATACATATGTTGTAAGAGCACAATCACTAGACACCAAAGGGGAGTCAGAGAGATAGAGATATTTGAGTTAAGCGAAGCGAGAGAGGACAATGATTGAGGGGGCGAGACCTACAAATGATATACGTCTCCTTTTATGTTGGCATACATGTTCTCAATGGGGCGAGGGAGGCATACCTATGCCTACTGAGATGACAAAGTACAAAAAATAATGGCAAGCCCAACAATGTGGGACTGAGCTACAAAATGTATAGTACATGATACATGACATGTTCGCATTAATGGGACAAAAAATAATAAAATGTATCCCATATACATAATTCACCTGAAAAACATGTGCCAGGACTAAAGACAATAACATCTGAGTACATGAGACATAAATAGTGCCCCTCCATATACATGGGGAGGGGGGAGGGAATAAAAACCAAAGAAGTCATGTTGAACAGGAAAGGGCTTTAAAGATCTGAATGGATCATGTTAGCACAGTTCTTTGCTAAGTCATGACTCCATTCCATAGTTTTATTTTTAGGATTAAACTTCAAAAAATTTCAAAATACTATATTTTTTTTTGGTTGCTACCGGAATTTCCGGAAGAACCATTTTTAGCCCTTTCGGATAGTCTGTTATTTTCCTGTTTCTATATATTTTATTTTTTCTCCCGATGCTGTCGAAATTTCCGCAAGCATACTCTGTTTTTAAAGAATAAAACAAAAAAGCGCATCTGATTTAGCTAAACCACGTGTCATAGTGTAAATACGGCTCACCTCTTTTTTAAATATTTTTAGATCTCGTGATAGGTGTCGTATTAAAGTTAGTTAGCTAAAGTCAAGTTGTTATATACATGGAGCCACATGTTTCAGTCAGAGTTATGGACTGAACTATTGCCATCATGCCTATCAACACCAAGTCATTCATCCTTGTACCTAGGTACGTGTTTTCTGAATCAAGGAGATCGTGGTTATCTCACTACATGCCATAATCGTTTGGTTGGCTGCACAACAGTGCTGCTGGAAATTCCAGCCAATCAATAACAAAGACTAAACAGGTGACTGCAAATCCTAAACACACTTTCCATAAGCCATCTGGAGCTCTCATACGGAAAATGGAGCCAACTGAAGGTGGTGATGGTGTGTCAGATGGTGCACATCATGGTGAGGAATATTTTCAATGATGGAGGAAAATTTTGCATGGGGTGATGTTTTAGTTTTAAAACCACCTAGAAAACAAGAATTATGCCATTCGAAGTTTTAGTTGCTGGGATTCGAATTTGCTAAGAGTCATAGTTCAAGGAGTCTGGATTTTAGACAAGATTATAGAGGTGAATATAGGCCACACCTGTAAGGTAAATTTTTTCATACTCTGCCACCTATCAGTTGCAGGAGACAGGAATTTATTTTTCTGAAGATGACTAAAACATGTGGTAAGATAAATTGAATAGAACCATAGGGTGCATATTTGGTTGATGCTAATTCGAGGGTAAGAAGTTTGTTTATGCAGTCAGGGTGGTATCCTCTTTTCACCAAGTTAGGGAGCTCTCACTCAGGAGTAGCCCAAGAGTTTGCTAACTCTTTTAATGGACATGACGCTATAGTTTATAGCTTCACTTTGTAGGTTTTTGAAGACTCCATTGTTGAAGCCTTTAACCTTCCTCAGGAAGGAGAAAGGTGGTTCAAAGGACAAGTTATTACAGGAGGTGATCTCAATAGTTTCCTCAAATATTCTCATAGAGATCCAAATTGGGCAAAGGGCATTCCAAGCAGCTACCTTAAGAATGATTGGGTAGAATCTATCAAGCTTATCAAGATATACCTAACATGTGAAAGGAGGTCTAGAGTTGTATTCCTCTATCACATGAGGTTTCTTTTTCATATTTCAGGGATGAAGACGTTGAATCTGCCATTTTTCTTGTTGAAAATCCTGATCAAGATGTCAACAAGGGTTCATACTCATGCCAAATTTTTAGAGTATAGATTGTACCATCAAGCTTTGATCAAAGTTCTAGTTGAAGATGAGTTGGGAAAGAGAAACCAGACTTGGGACCACTTTTTATTCTATAGGGCAGGCCAACCTGCACCTACACCTCCTGTTCCACAACCAAATCCTTAGCTTGAAAAGAGAAGAATAAAGAGAAAGGCCCAAAAATAAAACATTCAGAAGAAGGCCAAAGGGAAGAAAGAGAAGGTTTCTTCAGTCAAGGCTGAAAGAAAGGTGGAAAAAGGAGAGAGTTTCTCAGCAAGCAAACCCAAGTCCATGCATTAGGGGAATTTTGAGGTCTAAAATGGGCTTCCTAAGGAAATTATAAAATAATAGTGGAAATAATAAAATAATATTTGATTACATCATCAAAATTTAGAGGGAAAAAATTAAAAAAACTACTTTTTCAACTTATCTCTCAATTTTTTTACTCAAATTTCGAGCGAGAGTACTCGTTGGATGAAAAATTTAATTCCTCATCCAAGGAGTACCCATGTTGCATACTTTCGATGGATTCTGCTACACGAAAAATGAGAAATAGATGAAAAACATGATTGTAATCATGTTTTTTCATGTATTTCTCATTGGTTGTATAGCAGGGTCTATCAAAAGTATGCAACATGGGTAGACGTTGGATGAGGAATTAAATTTTGCATCCAAAGAGTACTCCCGCTTGAAATTTGAGTAAAAAATTTGGGAGATAAGTTGAAAATACGAGTTGAAATGTAGTTTTATTATTTTATTATTTTTTTTTATCTTTGTACCCTTTTATTTAAAAAATGGTGAATCATCCACCATGGTTGACATCATCATCTTGAATATTATTGGTTCTTATAAAGTTTATTTTGGTTGTACATTTTTCTTAGGAGGCCCATTTTAGACCTCAAAATTCCCCTAATGAAAATACTACCCCTTGTTCCTCCATTTCCTAATGTCTACACTAGAGTGAGAAGAGAAACTTCTACAACAACAAATAAATCAAAAGCATAGGTGCTACCAAAAATTCCGGAAGCACATATTCAAAAAACGTTGCAGAGAGAGTATCAACCTACACCATAAGATGACGAACTCCTCAAGGATGCTAGATATGAAATCAACAATAAGAAGAAGAAAAAAGAAGCTAAACCTATTTGTAATATTCCCAAATGGGAAATGCAACAATACATCCAATAAAAATATTTTTTTCAGAAATTTGTGCATTAACAGATGAATGCAGCCCATGGATCCATTAGATCTAACAATATAACAACCCAATCTGAAGGGAAATCAGAAAAAAATCATTATAGCCTAGTTAAACAGACCTCCCATGCTCAAAACAACCCAAAAACACTAGAACCCCAAGATTACTGCAACACAAAAATTACTGCAGCAAGTGACAACGTATTTTATTGAGGGTTATACTCAGAAATATGAGAGAAAAAATATATCTGCTTATATATTAATCAATGAGGCCCAAAAACGGAGATGTAGCCTCTTTTACAGAAATCTAAGATGACCCGGCAAGGGTTTCTTGATAAACATGAAATAAAATAAGCATATGCTATAGATCTACGGCTAAATCATGCTGTATGGTTGAAGCATTGCATAAATATGGCTGATCATGCAAAGAAATGGTTGTATCTCCTCTTACTAGCTTTCCGGGAAAAAGGTTGATCCTCCTTCAAGGAAACTAGCTCAAGATACAAGGGATTAAACCCTTCCACTGCAACACCCTAAGAAATAACGCAGTTTCTGCAAGGGATTGCATTTTTGCTGAAGGTGACTAGTTGGCCAAGTTCTAGATAGTGGAAATGAAGTCCAGAAAACTCCACTCAGATTTCTTAAACAAGATCTCCAAAGTAGAGTGGGGAATTCCCGCCTGAGAAAACCCTTGCACTAAAAGGTGCAACAACTTATCTAAACAGTTGAAGTATGTAGTAATTCTAAACAAACCCAATCATAAAATCAAATCTTCAATCATAACCCATATGGCTGTCATTCCCTTCATTATATAGTTGATGAGCTTCCTCACCATGGGGCCCACCCATTCATGAGGTTACTTCCATGCAAAGGTTCCTCCTCCAAAATTACGTTGTCTTCATTAGTCCCACTCTTCTATTTACAAAGCTATTTTATTTAGTCAACCATGACTTAGTCTCCATGCATTGTCTCCATTCACACCCAAGGTGTCTTTATTTTGACTAGCTAGATTGATCTTCATTCACACTGAGCTGTCTTTATTTTATATGATCCACTCCTCACATATTAATGCTGTTGACTTGGTCAAACTTGACCTTGTCCACACATATTAGACCTTTTTCACACATGAGGATGTTTGATATAGCTATTAACATGATCCCTTTTCACATTAAGAGGGATTTTATGCCTACTTAAGCAACTTATGGGCCTCCTTACCCATTTATTCATCTAACTAGATTTTAAGAGAAAAATTAATATTCATATTAGCTGCATGCTAATTTAGGAATATTACACTCTTCCCCTCCCAAATTTTTCTTGTCCTCAAGCAACTGCAAGGATGCTGCAAAATCTCCCCTCCTTCTCCTGTGGCCTCCTCATTCAATAGTCTCCACCATTGCTTCAGATATGCTTCAACAATTCTGTCCCCCAATGGTTCCTCCCAAGTGTGTAAGTTGGCCTTTGGTGGATAAACAAAATGGCTCTCATCGTGAAATAATGGAAGGTCTATATGGAAACCTTCTTATTTATCAATGGCCTCCTCAAAGGTAGAAGTGATGACAATCATAGGGGACTTCGCTCCCAATGAGAGACTCCCATCTCCATGCTATCATCCAAATGAATTGAATCACCTCCCCACTGGGTAATTCATAGAAAAGCTCCTCCAAAATGCTCATGAGAGGCATGTCCCAAGTGCTCCAAACAATCATATGGCCTACCCAATAAAGAAGCAAGTGATCTACTATAGTGGCCATATCATATCCCATGCTCCTCTTGAAGCATGTAGTGCAAAAGGTGTGGGAAATGTCTTTCCCCAAGGACACATCCAGCCAATGTGCCTTCCTTCCAACCATGTTCCCAACAAGGATAAGAACATTTTCAGCATATGGAATCATAATTAAGGTCATGATAGCTACCATATGTAGTAAGGGAGAAGGACAATGGTCCCTCATGTGCAACCAGCCTAGTTTTTCTCCTAACTACCATATAGTATTATCTAACAAGTGTTCTTTCCACCACTTGTTTGATGCCCCATTCTTCTTGCATGTTTGGAGAAGGTGTATGATGGTTGGTGTTAATGAATCACACCATAAATAGTACATCATCTCCCCAAAATATTCTAGGGAATGGTCAAAATTACCATTTCTCATGGTCCCAAGTAGCCCATGAGGCAAATAAGAAAGATTGCTCCCTCTTGGAGCAATGCCCTGCACATGTGTGTTAAGAAAATACAAGCATATAGTAAATACAACATGATGTTCAAAAATACAATCTTTACCATACACTTGGTTTGAATCAATGAGGAAGCTTATGGATGAGCTCCCCTTCACACCCAATGAATAAGGAGGTGGTAATGATAACTCTTCCCAAGAGCTATATCCCTCCTCATCTCGCAAACAATCTATGCACTTACTCACGTGATAGTGCATCTCCTCTTTTAAGTTCTCCCACATGAATACTTCCAAGATAATATGGTATGTTTTAATGAAACTAGTGGGATTAGAAATCAAGATCTCATAGGCTGCATATAGTAGTTTTTCCTTGAGCATGGAGTCTCTAGTCAAACAGATCTGATCATGAAAGTAAATTACTCCATCAACCACTTTATACCTCCTATCCATCACTTGCCCATCAAGAACCTTACATGTGAAGAGGTTCTTGGAATATTCCATCAAGATTTGGGACTCCCAATATGGATCTAGGCTCCCCAACAATGGAAACACTGTAGAAATCTAAAATGCAGCCCCTATCATAACATGGCTCTCCTCTTTGACATGATTGATGCCAAAGTCACATTTTGGAGTACTATCACCTTTCTTTTGTTGCCTCTCTTGCAGCTGATCTTGCTAAAGACAATATTGAAGCATATGGAAGTCAACCTCTCCTTGAAAAGTTTTTGCCTTCCAAAACTTCCTTAATTTGGCTCATGCATGCAAGAGTGTTGATATCCTCTTGTCATGTTCAGAAATATTCTTTGTGTGTGAAAATATCATTGGCTGCCCCAAAGATATGGAGTGGCCATTTGACATCATATTCATGTCATCATAGACTTCTGAATCCTCTCTTTCCAGTACAAATAGCTAAGTGGGAGATAGCAATGCCCATTTCAGAAAATTGCTTGCCTCTCCTTTTAACCCATCAAGGATTCTCTGCACTGTGCTAGCTTCTTCCAAGGCTCCTTCCTTAGCCAAATATTCCAATGTTGCACCAACTTGAGAGAAAAAATTATTCTTCTTCTCATCAAGGGGTCTCCCTGGTGGAATTCCTCCATGCAAAGAGACATCAAAGCATAGAGCAGGATGTATATGTGTATGGATTCATATTCCCTTGCCTTCATCATCTTGCCTCTTTTGTGCATTAATTTTCTGAAATAGAGAGGGGTGTGTGTTCCACATAATATGATGCTTTTCCTCCTCTTCATTTCCTTCTATCTTCAAGATCTCACCATTTGATAAAGATGGAACATGTTGCACATGGATTGTGCCATGATCTCCATATGTGAGATTCTTTGGAACTCCTTGCAAGAGTGCAAGAGTTTCTCTCCTTGGAGCAAGTGCTCCATATTTCTCTTCATGAGGTATTGGATATGTTCTTGATATGACTGCATTGTTATCTCCAACCTTCTCTTCCTCCTCATCAATAGTGGAAAATGCCTCATCAACAATAAGAGACCTTAAATCTTGGTCTTCCCTTGAAAGAGGAACCTCCATGTCTTTCTCTTACGAAGAAAGCTCATCATGCAATGGGGATTTTTCCCTTGGAAAGGTATACAAGTTTTCATCCCCTTCAATGGTTTTTTGAAATGGATTTGGATTTATAGATCCTTCCAACTCATGCAAAGGTTTTGTTTGTTTTGGTTTGATAGGCTCCATAGAAGGTGTTTCATAAAAATTTTCATCAAACCTTTCCACTACTCTTCTAATGAACTTTGCATAAGTAGATGTATTTTCATTCTTTAAGGAAAAGGATTCAAACAACTACCAATCATAAGCCTTACCTTCAAAATGTAACGTTTCTACTTTAATGGCTTCATCTTCAGAAACTTGATGTTGTTGCTCATAGGTGTTTAGCTCCTCCACCCAAACCCTAGTTGGACATTTAGGTGAGCCATCAAAAGTAGATAGAAAGAATCTACCCACACTATGATGCTTGCTCCTTGTGCTTCTTTCCTCCTTGATCTTGCAAAACCCTTGGAAGTTCAAGTGATCTTTGAACCTCTTGGATTGAGATTCATACTCTTGCAAATACTCACCAAGAGTCTCCTTCTTTGGCACATCTCCTTTCTCCATCTTATTTGTCATGAACATATGGCTGGTAGAGAATTTTAAATATTATGGTGTGGTTGAATACTCACACCCATTATATGAGGAATTAGAGCTTTCCTCATGTCCAAATATTGAAGAGGGATCTCCATGTTTATCCCTCATTTCTTTGATGTCTTTTCTAATGCCATGCAAAGTGTGTAGAAGAAGCTTTGAGAACCTCTTCCCTCCAGAAAATAAGGGTTTTCCTTGATCCATTTTTCATATCCTCTCTTTCTCATGAGAATAATCCATACTAGTTGTAGTACACAAGTTGAGCCAAGGTTAGAGCTTCGATACCTCTGTATATTCCCAAATGGGAAATGCAGAAATACATGCACTAAAAACACATTTTTCAGAAATTTCTGCATTAAAATATGAATCCAGCCCATGGATCTATTAGATATGACAATATAACAGCCAAATCTGAAAGGAAATCAGAAACAAATCATTATAGCCTAGTTAAACAGGCCTCCCATGCTCAAAATATCCCAAAAACACTAAAACCCCAAGACTACTGCAACACAAAAATTACTACAGAAAGTGACAGCGTAGTTTATTGAGGGTTATACTCAAGAATATGAGAGAAAAAATAGATCTTCTTATATATTAATCAATGAGGCCCAAAAACAAAGATCTAGCCTCTTTTACCAAAATCCAAGATGACCCGACAAGGGTTTCTTGATAAACATGAAATACAAGAAGCATATGCTGCAAATCTATGGATGAATCATGCTATATGGCTGAAGCACTACATAAATATGGCTGATCATGCAAAGAAATGGTTGTAGCTCTTCCTACTAGCTTTCCGGGACAAAGGCTGATCCTCCTTCAGGGAAACTAGCTCAAAATACAAGGGATTAAACCCTTCCATTGCAACACCCTAAGAAATAACGCGGTTTCTGCAAGGGACTGCGTTGTTGCTGAAGGTGACTGCTTGGCCAAGTGCTAGATATTGGAAATGAAGTCTATAAAACTCCATTCAGATTTCTTAAACAAGATTTCCAAAGTAGAGTGGGGAATTCGCGCATGAGAAAACCCTTGCACTAAACAGTGCAGCAACTTAGCCAAACAAATGAAGTATGCAGTAAGTCTAAACAGACACAATCATAAAATAAAATCTTCAATCATAACCCATATGGCTGCCATTCCCTTCATTATATAGTTGATGAGCTTCCTCACCATGGGGCCCACCCATTCATGAGGTTACTTCCATGCAAAGGTTCCTCCTCCAAAATTACGTTGTCTTCATTAGTCCCACTCTTCTATTGACAACGTTGTTTGATTTAGTCAACCATGACTTAGGCTCCATGCATTGTCTCCATTCACACCCAAGGTGTCTTTATTTAGGCTAGCTAGATTGATCTTCATTCACACTGAGTTGTCTTTATTTATGATCCACTCCTCACATATTAATGTTTTTGACTTGGTCAAAATTGACCTTGTCCACACATATTAGAACTTGTTCACATATGAGGATGTTTGATCTAGTTATTAACATGATCCCTTTTCACATTAAGAGGTATTTTATGCCTACTTAAGCAACGTATGGGCCTCCTTACCCATTTTTTCATCTAACTAGATTTTAAGAGCAAAATTAATATTCTTATTAGCTGCATGCTAATTTCGGAATATTACACTATTGCTAACACTAGAAAGAGGCATACATGAGACAAAAATAAGTTTAGGATTAAGTCCAAGGCTCTACATAAGCCAACCCTAATGACAAAATTCATTGATGTTGAACGGAAAATTGAAGGTTCAAAGACAAAAATCCATGAAGAAAAGCAAGAACCTGACCCCTTCAGAACAGCATTCAGAGCCCTCAAAAAGAAGAAAAACATAAAAGGGTTATAAGGATGATAAAGCCCCTGTCAAGGAGAAAACTACAAGAGCAACCAAATCCAGAAGATCAGCTGCTGACAACAAAATTGACTTAGATAAACTGGCTGAAGCTGCAACACACATAGAGGAAAGGTAAAAATGTTTTTGGTACTAATTCCTTTATGCTTATCAGTCACAATTTTGAACAACAGCCTAGGTGTCATAGAATACAAGTTAGCACATAAAATTCAAAATTTTCTATGTATTTTGAAAAAGAAACGAAGAGCTACCAAAATTTATAGTAGCATTCTAGAGTTTGCACAGTTACAAGTTTTTATCGGAATTTTTGGCAGCACCTGTTTTAACTGAATTTTGACACTTTTTAGCAAGTTTTTCCGAGCCAGTTAAGGATGGATAAGAACCCATATTCAAATGGATAATGCAAGTGATGGTGAGAGGTGGTTACAAGGTTGTTGGAGGTATTATTAAATGGAGCTACATGGTTATTAAAGACCCAAGAAATAAGGAGATAATTTAATAGGAAAAAGGGTAGCATGACAACACACTCAACATTCCAGCCCAGAATTCTTGTCTTCTTCTTTCTCCATCTATCCTTTCTATTAGATTTCGATGAGATAAGAACGTAATGTATTTTTACACCTATGTCATGTTAGAATTAATTTTTCCTTATTTTTAGAAGAGATGGAGTTGGTTCCTCTTTTGCTATAAATTACACTTGTAAATACTATTTCCAGGTTGGATGTTAGTCTACCTAAATACTGAATATAATAAAAAACATTTTTGCTTCATGCTAGAGGATTTTGTGACTCAAGGAACATCTAATGTGTGGTGTCTATCTTTTCTTTTTTAATTTCTTCTAAAATATGAATTGCAACAACTAGTAAAGTGTGAGTGAGAAGTTGTTAAAGTATTTAATAGTAAATTATATGCTTTCAGTTTTCTACA
The DNA here is from genome assembly GCA_034641835.2 of Pinus albicaulis. Lineage (NCBI taxonomy): Eukaryota > Viridiplantae > Streptophyta > Pinopsida > Pinales > Pinaceae > Pinus > Pinus albicaulis. Next base: position 1,556,312,758 of record CM076581.1, read on the forward strand.
AGTTATATGTCTGTAATAGAACGTATCAATGAATATTTCATAAAGGATTTGTGGAATAAAATATACATGCAATCTATTTTATATTTTGTTTTGCTTTGCATAAACAGAGTTTGTGTAAAGAGCCATCACCATAGTTGTGTGACTGATTTAGGATAGGAATATTTCCTGAAATATGTACCAGCTATTCATCTTCTTCGACTTGTATAGTCTGCTCCCTATACTACCTTATACCCACACAATTTATACTTTCCATAGTTTTCCAAAAGCATGAAAGTATTAAATAACATAAAATAATTTCAAAATCTTTGAGAAATTCATCCCACCACTCAAAAAACCCCTTTAAAATTTGAAATGAACTACGATGTGTAAGGCTTACTCCTTAAGCAGTCAAGGAGTGAATTCTTACGCTAACAGATCATTTGAATGAGACATTCATGTCATGGGCATTGCAAGCGGCTTGAACTGAACCCATCAAATCTGCGGAACTGCATCTGAGGTTGTAGCATAATCTAAGGTCATTCGGGCATGTGGGGGGATACTTGAAGGGCCACCCCCTCATGATTTCTAAAACATCTCACACACACCCAGGAATCACTAGTACAATTTGCTGGATCACCGAACCATCAAGTATACAAATCTCAATCACGTGATAATGATCTGAGGACGAGCATATGAGAAACAACCAGGTCAAAGGGAAATAATGAGTCCCTTTTCTTGATTCAAGGCACCCAAAAAGAATGGAAGTTGGAACCAATGTACACTGACCTCTAGACCTGTCTTCTGGAATGAATGTGTTGATGTTGACAAAAGGAGGTCCATCGTAGGTGAGGCAATGTTAAATCCTCAACTAAGGCACAAGGGATAATAGTAAAGTGACTGATAGACTGACACCAGGTAGGATGATGGAATATGGGATATTGAGTAGTGGATGGATGACTTCTCTTGTCAGAGCATTAAAAAAATGGATGAACTGGTAGCGACTGACTCGACTCCAGAGGGGATGAGGAAAAATATTACCATAGGCCAAAATGGGAAACACGTGATGAATGCGATGCAAAGATGGATGTAATAATGTAATAGGAGATAAAGGGACTTAGGACATACTCCATGAATGCGATGATGACTCAACTTATATGCTATGAACAAGGGTGACTCGATGATGCTGCCACATAAGATAAGCCCATGGGGGACCATGAAAACATGAGAAAAAAATGGTTACTCATGATGAAAATAAAAACAGGAGTTGAAAAGTGTGAAGGAAAAGTGTTTCCCAAGTACAAGTAGTGCATGTGAAGGAATTCAATTTTAGGAGGCGGCAAAGTGACCCTTCTTGGAAAAATGGCTTCCTAGTGAAGTGTCAAATTACCAAAAAAAAAATAAGACCCATTATAGTGCTTGGTTAGAGCTTTCCAATGGTGTTGATGATTTTTAAAACCAAGCCACAGATTGGTCATAATGGGCGACGACAAAACTAGGGTTTTTCCTATAAAAGGACGTTTTCCCTCCAATTTCAATTCATTTTCTAAGTGAGATGTGGTGAATTTGGAGAGGAGGAGAAGGCCCTAAATCTTGTGGAGATCATATCAGAAAAGCCTACCATGGGAAATAGGATCTACAACTTTCAGGAAGTTGGCCTTACTTGTCTAAGGATAGCCTTAATGCTTCTTAGAAGAATGGTTCCTGGTGAAGAATCAAGGTAAGAAAGGAATACAGGAATGAACAACTAGAGAAGGTCTAGAATCATCCCCACCCACCAAGTAAAACAGGGGGACCAGGTGGTAAGTGTGCTATCACATAAAGTAGAATATTTGAATATATGGTATCAAGCATCTACGATATATGGCTTATCAGAGAGGCCGACAGGATAAACTATCCAAGGAATGGGAGTACAATTGACCATACCTAGATCAGTGGAGTTTAGGCTAAGACTTGTGTTAATCATGTGAGAAGTGGGCCAGGGGTGCCATCATGTCCCCAAGCATGGGATACTGCCCCCAAGCATATGTGATGGAGGGGAGTGATCTGGTATGCCAATGGTGGGAATGATGCCCCTAGCTAGAGGAGTTTTTGGAGTGCCATGATGTTTCAAGTGCTGAAATATTGGATTCAAGCATTCAGTCTCATAGGCACTAAATCCTCAAGAGGGTGGTGAGAATATATATGGGCATAGGTGCCCCTAAGCATGCAATGGACATGGAAAATGTATTTATAATAGTGGACTCTAAACACATTTTGATCATGTGGTTCGCCATTTTTTTATGTTATGGTTTTCTTCTTATGGGAAGAATGGATAGATACAATTAGAGAAATGAAATAGTGGATTAACAATATCATTTGGCATTGCATGTATAAATCGAATGGACTAAAATATGGATGCCCCCTTACCCAAACATTGGGTGTCAATGTAATGGCCACAAGGTGTATGTGGTTCAAATGCATTGGTTCGAAGTAAGGGGTTATTGAACCAATCTACCTCACTATTGATGAAGAATTTGGAATCCACAACATGCTGGTCATGGGTCTTTTGTGGAAGGAAATACGCACGATGGTGCATATCATCCCAAGGAAAATCAAGCATTTTCATGGCTTCCATGATGTCTTCATTTGAATGGAAGATGGGCAGAATGGAGGAAGGGAGACCACTTGATGCAGAAAATATACATGGTGCATAATCATGAGAAGTATGTTTCACATATTCATCTCTAATATGGGTAGACAAATATATAGTACATGAATGTAATATCCCAAAATGGGATCAACTACACTGTTGGGAATAATCTCAGTTATTACCAATGTGGAGCTTCAGTAAAACATGAGCATGGAAATGTATAGAAGCTCATTAGATGTCAAATAACATCATGCCAGCAGATGAAAGAACCTCAGCAAGAGATTGGCCTATATTCTCCTTCCTGAGTGGGGAAATGCAACAATACAGGGCATAAAACTGCTGCCTTCAGAAAATAATGCTATGTAAGTGAGAAATGGGACCTGGATACCTTAGAAGACATGATATGTGACTCACATGCAGAATTAGAGGTGAAAGAAATAACTATAGCTCATATAAACAAAACTCCCAAGTCTATGCAGCTAAAATAAGCACAAAACCCCATAGTCTAGTTCATGCAGCAACTACTGAAGCAAGGAATGTGTTATTCTAATGAGGGTTTCTATAGAAAATGAATAAAGAGGTTTGATATGCAACTTATATTAATCACACATGAAAGAAATGGAGGTTTAATCACTTATACAGTAGAAACAAGGCTCTCGGCAAGATTTCCGGCAAAATGCATGAATAAAAAACATCACTGCAGAAAATAATGCAGTTGTTGCAACTTTGTATTAATCATGGCTGAATAAATCATATAATGATTGAATAATATAGAAATATGACCAAAGGCTTCTCTAATACAACTTCCAGAGGGAAATAGGCACCTCCTCCTCAAGAAATAGCATGAAATCAAGGGATGCAACTCTACTGCTGCTGCTCCTGCATAAAAGACACAGTTCACTAAAGGAGACTACACTATGGCTGAATGTAAATGAGTGGCCTCAAGCCAAATACAGAAATGAAGCTCAAATCACTCCCCTTTGATCCCTTAAGCAAGTTGATCTAAAGAGAGGATGGAATTCCCGCACAGAAATCCCTTCATTAGGGGAATTTTGAGGTCTAAAATGGGCCTCTTAAGGAAATAATAAAATAATAGCTAAACCAATAAAATAATGATGGATTGTAGATTTCTGTGGTGTATATTTTTAGGATCACAGCTCAGAATCTCCACAGTTCTCATTTTTAAAATAATATTTATGAATTTGAAATTCACCTTTTTTCACCACAATCCATGTAACCATAGTTAAACTCAATTCAAAATTTGTACCAAAATAAAATTAATAAGAAAATTGTATTGATGTGACTATAAAAAACAATGATCTTTTCAAGAAAAATTCATTATCATTTAACAACTAATGCATTTTTCCTTTTTACTTAGATAACTTATAATAAAATATAAATATAAGTTTATAAATTCTTAATTATATTATATGCTATTAATTAAAATTTATATTATTTAAATTGTATAAGAATGTGTTATTAATATACTACATAAAAATAATATAATATAATATAATATAATATAATATAATAAATGTATAGGGATATGCATTGTTTCTTTCAAGAAATATGAAATGACAATAATATATTTTTATTCAAAAAGTGTTAAATGACATTTATTATGAGTACTTTACTTTGACTTTAAAAGTACTTAGAGCACTACCTGGTTAACCATGAGCTTTTATCCACCATTGAGAATGTGACAAGTAAGTACCTTTAACTCAAGCAATGCCACCTCAACCATTAGGGATGATGTCATCCCCTAAAATGTGATTGGTTCTCATAAAGTGAATTTTGATTGTACATTTTCCTTAGAAGGCCCATTTTCAACCTCAAAATTTCCCTAATGGAACTAAGCAGTGCAGCAAGTCCGACTAAACAGCTGAAGCATGCAATTGGTATCAAGACCAAAATAGCTAAATACATGAATGAATCCCCTTTGATGCTATGCCTTCCTTTTATCTTTGGTGAGCCTCCTCACCCCAGACCCCATACAATGTTGAGGTGACTTCTTCATGAAGCTTCCTCTTTCAAAACTGCACTGCCCTAGCTAGCTTCTCTCCTCTTTATGACAACGCTGTTGACTTGGTCAACTGGAACCAATCCACCCGCAATGCCTCTGTTCACACAAAGGGATCTTCAATCCGGTTCTCATATGAGTGTCTAGGCTGATCCTTGTTCACATTGAGCTATTTTACTTGAGTGATTTCTTCCTCCTCAAGAATGGATGTTGACTTAGTCAAAATTGACTATGTCTTCATCTGATTTGCCTTTGTTCGCACTTGGAAGTGTAAAACTAGCTCCTAAGGTGATCTCCTTCCTTAATAACGTGGAATTTATTCATATTTTATTGTTCATGGGCCTCCTTACCCATTTATTCCTTTCCTAGGTGAAAGCATCAAAATCTAATATTCCAATTTGCTTGTGTGCAAATTTTGGTATATTACAGTCCTCCCCTCCCAAATGTTGCTTATCCTCAAGAAAATGCAAGGTTAGGACTGAAGAGCATCCTCTTCTCCCCTACAAAAACATCATAAGATGAAAGCCTCCAAAGATCAAGGTGTTGCATCATCAACATCTATCCAAGTTTCCCCTCCCATGTGTGTAAGCTATCCAAATAGCTGGCATTATGTGACAGTGGATCATCCATGGAGGCAACAATGGGATTTTTTAAGGTCCTCTTGGGGCATGAAGGCTGATATAGATTGGGATTCATCATCCCCATTTGAATCTCTCCTCCCCAAGCTATCAACCAAACAAAATGAGTCACCCTCCAAAATGGTAACTCATGCAAATCATCCTCCACCTAAAGCTCCGGCAAAGTAGGTGGGCTGAAATTCCGGACATGGTAGACATAATAGCCTACCCCCACGCTGCTTTCCTCTCCACTTAAGATAAGTGTAGATAATTCACTGATCTTGGGCTGCAATAATGTTTCCCTCCAATGGCAAGAAGGAAACTAGACCTCCAAAGGTCTCTCTCCCAACGCTGTGAATCAAGTTGGCCCAAACCATCTCATACATGGTGGATAAGAAACCATCATCATATGGCACCCCATCCATCTCATGGTCCTCCTCATAAAGAAACAAATATTTCGCTGTAGAAGCCATGTCTCTTCCCATGCTCCCCTTAGAGCATGTAATGCAGAAAGTGTGGGGATGCTCCTCCCCCAAGAACACACCCACTCCATATGTTCCTCCTTCAATCATGTTCCTCATATAGGCAAGAACAATATCAAAAAATAGGATCATGATCAACAACATGATGAAATAAATACTGAAGGTTTTATGTGGTGCTGGAAGGTACCAACAGTCTCCCAAGTGGTCACACCGTATTCTTCCCCACTGTAGCTTTAGATAATGGTATGGCAAGTTGTCTCTTAAAAAATGGCTTGTTGTATAAGTCATCACACCCACTAGTAAATATTAGATGGCTGAAGATGTCAACTGAGCACACAAGAAGCAACCATATACTTGCCCCGGATCATACATTAGATGGTTGTCTCCATCATAATAGCTGGCCAAAAATGGACCATGGAGCTCAAGGAAAAACTTGCCCCTTTGTAGAGCAATGCACTGCAATGAAAAGGTAAGAGCATGCAAATATTGTATTGAACAATCAATAAGTGCATCAATAGAATTCTTACCATGTAATGAAGACAAGATGGTGACAATATCCATAGATGGTGACATACCTATATGAAGAGGAATGAATCACATACTGCATGAAAATCCTCCTTCTTATGCTTGGAAATCCAAGTCAAGGAGAACATACCACAGTAACCAATGAGTCCATCCACCACTATACTAATCTCACCTCCTCCGTGGCCACCAAGTGCATCAAATATGAATTGATCCTGAGAACAGTCCATCAATAAGCTCATGCTCCAAAGTGACAGCACAGCTGGCCTATGAAAATAGGCTCCTGCCAACTCCTAAATACATCCTCTGACATGTTCAATGTAAAACACTCCTCTCATAATGTTGCCATCTCCTCTCATTGCAACATCATGCAAAATGTGACAGCAACTCTGCCCTTGCTCTCTCTCAATCCTACAAAGCAACAAATGTCTTTGCTGCCCCATCATACCTCCATCGTTCAACTCATGTGGTGGAAACAAAATGATCACATCATCATAATGCTCCCACACTCCTTGCCATATGATGCAAGTACCCTGCCAAGTACTCTCCTCCCACATACCCTTGGAAAAAGGATATGTCTCATGATGGCCAAACTCTCTCAAGAGTAGCCAACGTCATTTTGCCTCCTGCTGCCCAGTATCATAGATTTGCAAGTAGCTCTCCAGCTCCTTGCTATCTATCCATATCCTCTTATCCATCGATGAATGCCTTATACCATTCTCCATATGGGTATCCCTCCAAAGAAGATTACAATCCTCCCATATCAGATTCTTCTCCTTGCATTCCATGGGATGCTGAAATGCAACTCCTTGGAGACCTCCTAGAGAATATCTCTCACCGATGATCATTTTTAACCCATAAGGATCCAAAGGGGATGAAAGAAAAGCCTCCTTGCTGCTACCTTTTGACAGCGCTGTAACCCTCCTCCAGGGTGTTTTGGTTATCTCATGCATCAACTCCTGGATGAACATTTGATTCTGCATGAATTTGTTTGGAGCAAATTCCACTTCGTCCTCCAAGCATTCATACTCCAACCTCAAGGGTTGTGTGTAACTCATCACGGACCCATGAGAATGATGGTTCCTTTGTTTCTTGAACCATTCAAGGTTGCACAGTGCAGTGCAATCTTGCTGCTCTACCTTAGCAATAATGTTTGATCCTGGGCCATATGAAAGCATATTTCCACTATTCTTAGAAAGATTTGCTGCAATAAGTAAAAGTGGAAATCTTCCCATACCTTGGTGAGATGTGGGAACCTCTTGTAGAGCTGCAAAGGCTCCTCCCTCCAATGTAATGGCTGCCCCAACTGCTAATGTAGAAAGCTGCTCTTCCAAGGTTGTGACAGAGCTGGTACTTGTCCCTTCCCATGGTGGTGTGGACCCTCTCTCCTATGATCTCTTTTCATCAAAATTTCTGATCAGCTCTTGAGTGAACTAAGAAAAGAAAGTCACTCTTGTGCAGCTTAAGTGATTGCACCACCAAGTATTGGCTTCACCCTCCAGGTGCAACACTGCAGTTTCTGCTGCCTCCCTCTCTTCCACTGGATGAAGTAGGAAGAATGCCTCAAGCTTTCTTTCCCAAGATCTTGCTGTAGTTGACACATCAAATTTAAACAATAGGAATATTTTTCCCTTGATTTCTACTTTGCTGCAAGATCTTCTTCCTTCTCTCAGTTGAACAAACTGAGGAAAATCTAGGGTCTCTTTGGAAGCCCTAGGTTGGCACTTGTATTCTGCCAAATACCCACTCAATATTTCATGCTCTAAGTGGTCTCCTTGCTCTTCACTTCCTCTATGAGAATAGGAAGTGCATGCATCTTCCTATGCTTCTTGCAACCTTCTAGAGGTCTCACTACAACTCTTTCCTCCTTGAAACCCTCTTGGAGTTTCAATGCATTTCTCTTCTTCTTTCTTCTTGGATCTGAAAATGGATGAGAGTAAGCTCATCCTCTCGATAATTTTTTTCTCCTCTTCTTCTTATTTTCTGATTGGATCTGAAATCCACAGGCTGAGCCAAGATGGAATCTCTGATACCACTGTAATATCCCAAAATGGGATCAACTACACTACTGGGAATAATCTCAGTTATTACCAATGTGGAGCTTCCAAAAAAAATGAACATGGAAATGTAGCATAGCTCATTAGATGTCAAATAACATCATACCAGCAGATGAAATAACCTCAGCAAGAGATTGGCCTATATTCTCCTTCCCGGGTGGGGAAATGTAGCAATACAGGGCATAAAACTGCTGCCTTCAGAAAATAACGCTATGTAAGTGAGACATGGGAATTGGATCCCTTAAAATACATGATATGTGACTGAAATGCAGAATTAGAGGTGCAATAAATAACTCTAGCTCATATAAATAGATCTCCCAAGTCTATGCAGCTAAAATAAGCCCAAAACCCCATAGTCTAGTTCATGCAGCAACTACTGAAGCAAGGAATGCGTTATTCTAATGAAGGTTTCTATAGAAAATAAAGAAATAGGTCTGATATGAAACTTATATTAATCACACAGCAAATAAATGGAGGTTTAATCACTTATACAGTAGAAACAAGGCTCCCGGCAAGATTTCCGGCAAAATGCATGAATAAAAAGCAACACTGCAGAAAATAACGTAGTTTCTGCAAATCTGTATTAATCATGGCTGAATAAATCATATAATGACTGAATAATACAGAAATATGGCCAAAGGCCTCTCTAATACAACTCTCAGAGGGAAATAGGCACTTCCTCCTCAAGAAATAGCATGAAATCAAAGGATGCAGCTCTACTGCTGTTGATCCTACATAAAGACGCAGTTCACTGAAGGAGACTACACTGTGGCTGAATGTAAATGAGTGGCCACAAGAAAAATACAGAAATGAAGCTCAAATCACTCCCCTTTGATCCCTTAAGCAAGCTGATCTAAAGAGAGGATGGAATTCCCGCACAGAAATCCCTTGCACTAAGCAGTGCAGCAACTCCGGCTAAACAGCTGAAGCATGCAATTGGTCTCAAGACCAAAATAGCTAAATACATGAATGAATCCCCTTTGATTATATGCCTTCCTTTTATCTTTGGTGAGCCTCCTCACCTCGGACCCCACACAATGTTGAGGTGACTTCTTCATGAAGCTTCCTCTTTCAAAACTGCGCTGCCCTAGCTAGCTTCCCTCCTCTTTATGACAGCGCTATTGACTTGGTCAAATGGAACCAATCCACCAGCAATGCCTCTATTCACACCGAGGGATCTTCAATCTGGTTCTCATATGAGTGTCTAGGCTGATCCTTATTCAGATTGAGCTAGTTTACTTGAGTGATTTCTTCCTCCTCAAGAATGGATGTTGACTTAGTCAAACTTGACTATGTCTTCATCTGATTTTCCTTTGTTCACACTTGGAAGTGTAAAACCAACTCCTAAGGTGATCTCCTTCCTTACTAAGGTGGAATTTATTCATATTTTATTGTTCATGGGCCTCCTTACCCATTTATTCCTCTCCTAGGTGAAAGCATCAAAATCTAATATTCCAATTTGCTTGTGTGCAAATTTTGGAATATTACAATGAAACATCTACCGATGTTGAGACCAGGGTGTTCAACGAAGGAGGTTTGACGGGAAAAGTATGGGAAACACCTGAGGGGTCTTCCTCCATGGATCTCATGGATGACGATAGGTAGAGAATAGTGACCAATGAGTATTTCATCTTGACATCAAAGGGGAGGTATCACAATAGGTGCAGAACATTCCTTTAGTTCTGGTGAAACAAAACTCACAAGTAGAGGAGTAGATGATCCACTACAAGCATTCTTTATTTCATGAATTTCCTGAAGGGTATTGTGAAAGTCGTTGAGATGGGGAAAATGATGGGAATTGTGGCCATAATGATTGCATAAAGCACATGGGTGATTCCTGCAAAACAATTTGAGTTTCTTGACTAAATCAGGTAAGGTAACATGGACCTCTGGGATGTCAAATTTAGGAAATGTTTCATTGACCAGAGGTGTAAGACAAGGAAGTTTAGGACAACTATGGGTGGCATGCTCAAAAAAATCACACAAAGCACAGGGAGGTGTCGAATTTGGAGGCTTAGGTTGAGTCTGAGTTTTTTGGGAGCCTTCTCCTTAGGTTCCTTTGTTTTGGCTTTTCCCCCCTCACCGAATACTTTTGCAACAAGAGTAGATTCCTGTTGAGGTGGCCTTGGCACTGATGCAAAGGGAGGGGTCATGGCGACCTGTTGAACCAGGGTCAAAGTGGTATATGGTTTAAGTTGACTGGGTTGAGTTTTTGTTGGGGGGATCAATGTACCAGATTTGGATCCCTAGGGTCAAATTAGGTAAACTCTATGTAGCCATAATAGGCACTGAAAAGACTCAATATGAGGGAGATAAAAATGGTATCTAACCTGAAGGGTAATGTCCTAGTGGAACGGCTACCAAATGGTTAAGGCTTGGGGGGAAAACTGTTCCTGGTTGAAAATTTTTGGGAGAGACATCAGAAGAAGGAGAAGTTCCTTGAGGAGATGGTCGTGATGGCTATATCAAGTGGACAACAGCAAGTTGTGACAACACTAACTATTGGCTAGTCGTACTGGGCCACTTTTGGCTAGCCCAAGACACTTGTAACACGCAAACACTTAATGAGATGGGCTCAGTGATAAGAGGGGGGGGGGGGACTAGGGAATGAACCAAGTAAGGTGTAATCTTTATAGAATCCTGGTGAGACACTGGTGAGTGGTGCAACTGATTGGTTATTGGCCACCAAAGATATGATGGACTCGAGGGAGGTCTGAGACTTCAGTTTGTAATATTTCAACTAATTGATGGTGATGATATTTCCATTATGGGGGAAGCACATATTACAGTGAAACACAGATGCGACATCTCACATCACATAGGTGTCGCTATGACCCAAGAGTATATTATAATCCAAGGGGCATCAATGACTTCTATGTCAATACAAATAGTCTTTCCCGCAAATGTGATTGGAAAATAGTGACATGCCAAGGGGCTGAGAAGGGTGACCATCCCAAGCATGTAAAGTGATGGTGGATTGGGACATATCGGGGGATCTGAGTTTCTTCCAAATATAGGTGGACATCACACAGGTGGATGCGCCCTCATTAATGCTACATATCTAAACATGGGAATTACAAATCTTGACTTGTATTAGGAAGGCAATGGATGAAGGTAAAGTGGGATGTTCTGACTTGTCAACATAAAAGATGATTGAATGATCATCTGAAGGATCCATAACGCCCAAAGTAGATAGTAGATATTTTCATTATGATGGGCACATCTAGAGGACTTCCAGCGTTGACATGGTGGCATGAGACTACGCCAATTCATCTACTATGCTGTAGGTGTGGGCGACTTTGGCAGAAGCAAAATTTCGACATAATGGCCCTTTGGGGATATTGGGAATAACCTATACCTTAGGCTGAGGGAAATGTAAGGGATAATTTATTGTTGAAATGGACTACGTAGATAATTTTTTTGGGACTCGGTTGCATACCTATCAGGATGCTTGTCATATTGGAATGAGTGGGTCTAAAGGCTGAAATCAGTGGTATTGGCCTCTTTAGAATTCATCATGAGAATCTATTAATTAGGGGTACCAGACTGCTAAGGTTGAGGAGCGGCTTGACCTTGAGGTGGCTAGGAAGCAACATATCATTGCTAAGGGAAAGGATTAGTGAACACAGTTAGCTGAGTTAGTGCAGTGTTTGAAGGAAGCGACACAGTGAGTTGTTTTCCTCTCGACTTTGCTTTGGCTTACCACAACTGGCGCATCTGGGGTAAAGCCGGAAAATCATGAGTATATTGGTCATGTAAACCACAACATGAACAAGGTTTGTTTGTATGAAGGGTCTTGTTCTGCTTGGTTTTATTGCCCTATTGCTGGTTTGTGGTGTAAGGCTAGTTCCCTTGGGGTGCATTCGATTGGTTACCTTCACGACCCTGGTTACCCTGTGTTTGTTATTTCTAGTTTCCTTTCCCTTTATTATTTTTCTTCGAATTAGGGGGATTAGTTGCGCTCTATTGAGCATACACTTGACCTTGAGGAGGCGGTGGCTACAATGGCATAGGTTGAGAAGGCATGAAAGGCGGGGGCATTGATGCAGGAGGGGCTGGAGCATTTGACTATGCATAAGGATAGAAATCAGATGGGGCAGCATTTGGGTAAACAAGTTGAGCAACAGCTGGCCCTGGCATTGATTGATGTGGTTGGGAAAATGCATAAGGCATGCTTTGACCGGGATACAAGTTCCTTGGAGGGGGACAAGTTTTGGAGGAACTGGTCCCCCCCCAGGGGTAACCATAACTCATCTGAGGAGGAGCATATGGATGTGAAAGAGATCCAAATATATCGTCGGCGATATGAGATTCCCGGGGTGCATTGGCACCACCAGGTCTAGGAAGATAAGGTAAAATGGTATAAACATAACCAGACTGGGCGTAGACGAAGTCATATTTTAATGCAACCTAGAGAGCTTCTTCCTCAGACTGAGGAAAATGAGATGTGAAATCTTTACCGATGAGGGATAAGAGCATTCTAAGAAACCAATCCATATACACATGTTGTCGAATGTAGGAGCTCTACCCAAGCTCCTTCTTCTACGCCATTCTTAGACATGTTCAGAAAGGCGACTGGCAGAAGATTGACAGGATGTGGTCAACAACTTGGTACCATTATCATAATGGAGGGGTAACTAGAAATATGACAAAAATTATTTAGCAAGAGTCCCAAAAGTGGTATAAGATGTGGTGGGATGATTAACATACCACTTCGCAACTTCTCCAGTGAGCGTACGTTGGAACAACCAAAGGCGAATGGAGTCATTGGTGATGGAATTAGACAAACACCACATGTGAAAGGAGCGGATGTGATTAATGGGGTCGTCTCCAGTGTTTCCTTTGAACTTAGGAATTTCATAAGGAATCTTAGTTGGCATATTTGGCCAACCTGCATTGTCATTGGTCATTGATTAACTGGCTAAAATCAGGAAGGCTTAAAATTGCCATAGAAGGTAGAAAAGGAGTAGTCGGGGCGGTTCCAGTAGAAGTTCCGTTAGTAGTGGCTCCTGCATTAGGGCCAGAGCCACCACAGGCTTGAGGACCTGCACCTGCATTGGCCCCTGACATGGTGATAGTATGAGGGTGAAGAGAACCAGGGTCGGAATCGGAGGAAGAACCCAATGAACCAGAATTAGAGTTAGTATGGGGACTTGGGGGAGGACTAATGCGAACCCTATGGGGTGGAGTAAGACGTCCTAACAGAAACTGAGGGGGAAGATCTTGGAGTCTCCACAATAAACGCCTTGGGGGTGCAATGATGGCAAGGACCAAATGACACGAAAATATTGAAGAGTGATAAAAAAAGGATCTGTGAGGCAGATTAATTAATTATGATGTTTATGTCTTGGCTTGGTGTTTTAAACCCAACACTCTTCACTATAGGTGTGAGTGCGTGCAAGCCATGTGTTTATTTTAATTAAGCCCAGATGATTATTTAAAGAAAAATAAAAATGTTGAAAAACTGTAAATGAAACTGAAATGACGGTAAAATAAAAAAAATAATCATGCATAAATCCCAACCCAAATAAGGCTCTAAAAAAACCAGACGAAAAAGGGGTTAAATTAACTCAAAACACACTAAAATGGCCAAGATATCAAATTTCGAAGGGACAGGCATCTAATGACTCTGCACTACTAGAAATGACGTAGAAAACAACAAGAAACCAACATGGAAAAATGCTGCAAAAGATCAAGTTAAAGGTTAAAAACCTAGGGAAAACAAAGAGACACTAAGGAAAATACCTGTTAGTCATCAATAAATTTTTTCTATTTGTAGACGACTAAATACTTGTCCTAGATTTCTAAAACCAAGATTCATGAATATTGTGAGTTTTAGAAATCTCACTGCTTTCATTATCCTTAAAACAAAATTTTCACTATTTTACTACTCTGCCATTCCCTGGTTAGACTACTACTCCTAAAATACCCCTCATGGGCTCATGCCACTCATCTTTATCCTGTTTTCCCACCCATAACCTCAACACTCTGTTTTGCCTTTGCATAACCCCTCCACTTTCTATCTAAGATTTCCAAACAACCTGCTCCTTCTCATGTTCACCAGGTGCCTCAAGCATTGATGGTCTCAAGCACTATCTCTGTAGGCTCTTTAGATAAATCAAGTACATTGGATTTTGGATCTTCAATACATCAATTTTTCAAAAAAATCTGTTTTTTTACACCTGAAGATCCCAAGCCAAACTTTCAGTCAAAGATCAAGTCAAAAGAGCCTTCCGCTACGTCACTAGGGTTTCATAGGTTGTAGGGTTATCCTTGAAGTTTTGAGCTCTATTTTTCATACGCAAGAAGCTGAATCAAATGTGAAAGAAGGTCAGAACCTGTTTGTCCAAGATAGATCATAAAATCTCTAAGGAAGACCAACCTATCAAGTTCAAGTTCTGCAAAAGGCAGCTATTCATTTTGACATTTCTGCAGGAGTGTCAAGGTGACTATTAGTAGAAAAATTGGTAAGGTAAGAGGCCTGCTCCTCATTAAAGATATGCAAAAGCAAAGGAAGAGGAAGCAGCGTATGTTTAAGAAAAATCAGGGTTCCTAAGATTGATTGGGCCAACAATGTGCCAAGCAAGGATCCTGTTGTTATGACATCCCCCACTGAGCTGGGATGCCTAATGACAAGGAGCCTTATACCGCAAAGAAAATACAACAAGGACCGCATGGACTGTCAAAGCCCCCTTTTCACCTATCGGAACCTTTGAAAGGGCTTAAAATCCACCTTTTGGCTTTAAAAAGTGCTCATTTTAACATATCGGGCCTCTAAGCGCCTTTCGGCTTAAGCCCTCGGTCCTCATTTCTCATATAACCCTATTTTATGACCAATGGTTAAAAGTAATTAAGCCCTCTTCGGCCATCGAACTTCATTAATTCCCAAATCCATTCATTTTCTCTTTTTGATTAATTGCTGAGGTCCATCTATGCCGAAGAGATCCTGAACGTCGATCTCCGCAGATCCAACGACCATCGCGCATCACCTTCCTGTCGCACATCACACTTCGCTTCATCCAAATTTCTAGTCCCTGAGATTTTTTTCCGCCGATGTGTGAAACTCTGACGCGATCTGAACCGTTGATCTCCTTCCGTAGATCCAACGGTCATCGCTCCATCGCACGGCCCCCATCCATCACACATTGCACATCGCCATTTCCATCTGCCTTTTATATTTCTCCACCGATGTGTGATACCCCCGATGCGATCCTGGCCATTGATATGGCTCCCCTAGATCTAACGGTCATCGCGACCTTGCTCGTCACCTTCCCCATCAGTCATTGCTTCATCGCTTCATCGCTCCATCGCACATTGCACATCACTCTTCCCCATTTCCACTTTATGTTTCACCGCCGATGTTAATTCCCCGCCGACATAATCTGAGTCGTTGATCTGGCTACCCCAGATCCAACAGTCGGCGCTGCCTCGCTGCATCGCAAGTTCTTCGCCTCATTCATCCATCAATTGTCTCCCGCGATATGATCTGGACCGTCAATCTTCTTCATCTAATCCACCTGTACACGTCTCGGTCAGAACCCCACAAATGGCTCCGCTACATGTCGTGGTTGCCGACACATCGCCAATCCCACTCGACCACGCATGGTCATTATTGTTCAATAGTTAGTAATGGATCCGGATTGCCTAGAGGAGGTTATCTCATTAATTTTTGCATTCATTTCATCGAACAACATGATCGTGTTGTTTCCAAGCGAAATGGGTGGTTTTGTAAAGACACACATCATACACCTAGTCGTATCGCATTCATTTGGCCCATTACCGTCATCACTTTAACTCCCACATCACCCCACTCCTAAGCCTGCAAACCACCTTCGCACAATTTCACACCAAATCATATTTAAATGTTGTTTTTACCATAGAAATGCCTCCGTCCATTTCTTCCCTCTCCACACTTCTCCTCCGTCTTCACCCGAGCCTTTGAATTAAGTCAACTACTCATCGCAGACTTACTTAATTTAGTTTGTTGCCCTCGTGTAGTTTTCATGGCATTTTTAAGTATGTGAGCCATCCCATAGCTGATCACAGTGGCTCAAGGCCGAGGGTGATGATCCTCCTAAGGCCTGATCAAAAAGGAAAAAAGGGGGCATAAAGGGTTAATTACCATGTCTTAACCAATCGTTTCATAAGCATTGGTTACACAGCAAAACCCTCCAGTGCACGAAGAAGGTACATGTCAGCAAAATAATAAAGGCTAAGGGTCCAGCTCAGAAAATTAAAAGCTTAACCCGCAGATTGAAGACAAAGACTCAGTTTTAAAGGAAAGGATGATTACAGAAGGCCTTAAAGCAATATCAATGGGCCCCAATGAGGGTGTAAAGGCCTAAACACACAGATCAACAGAAGGCCAACTCATCCACTACCATTCTCCATCACAGAAGGCCACTCCTTCCCACGACTAACGGTATTGCCTTCACCAGCAGCAACAGTGGCTCCACCTCATCAATCAGTAATGATCATCCATGAATGGGCCTATGCGGCCTTTTTACCTTATGTTCTGTTCATTTTTTCATTTCAGGTGAAATCCTTATTTCACTCCTGTAGTTTTTACTTTCAATTTAATCAATTGTTACATTTCAGTTAGAAACGGCTCTAGGCATGCATTGTAAGATGATGAGAGGAATTTTTACCTCATCATCATTTCTGTTTTGATTTAGACCCACAACAACATACAAGCACGTGGGGAAGATATTTTCCCAAAATATCTTCTCTTGCATAGGAATCAGAGATTATAAAAGCAGGAAGACAACACTAACAAAAGGTTCCAGATTTTCCAAAGGACTCACTAGTTCGAGTGCTCTGTATGTATTTTGTATGAAATCTGATAGTAGATGTTTGAAGAGCCCGTAGGGATTCAGTAATAAGAAGCTTTGTTGGAATTGGGGATTCCGCTCTGGATGATTCATAGTTTGTAACTCTTCTCCATGTTTTTTAATACAAAGGTTCATTTCGTATCTTTCCACATTTCTTGTATCTAATGTTCTGGAATGCGAGTGCTCCCATGTTTGAATATGAATTTATCATAGCAGATACTCATATTTACTCATCCATAGTGCTTTAAATATGGTTCAGGCATTATACTTTGTTTCATTTCCTATCTCCACCGCCATTCTTCTGATACTAATTACAATGGATTCTTGTCTTTGAACGAGCCCAGATATATGGATTCTTATCTTTGCATAGGCCCAATATATATGGACTTTGAACTTTGAATAAGCCCGGTTATAGTTGGTATCTCATTCCATTTTCTGTCATAGTCATCGCTCACATATATAACTTGATATCTGTGTGTTCATTTTAGAAGTCGGCCCCCTTTACAGCATTATGTCTTAAAGTTGTCTGATACATTTACTATTTACAGTTTTTACTAAGTTTCTACAGTTTTCTTAGTTGTTGTGTTTAACTTTGGGGTTTTGGTTCCACCCTTATTGAAACCATTCATTTGAGTGATTTTTGCATGAGAGCCTAACATTTTCAATTGCAATCGGTTGAGTCATATGCTCCTTGCATTTAAGATGTCCTAGGCACTGGTCTTTATACAACTCAAGGCTGTCTCTAGGAGCTACAAAATATTTCTGGCGCCGTTGCGAGGGAAAGAATTTGAAGAGCTAAATCCCTGGGCCTCGACAAATATTAATCCACCCTTCAGAATAGGTGAGCAGGAAGGGTTCGGAGTTATAGATCCCTCACCTTGGCGACTCCACTGTCATTCAAATATAAATCTATTCGCAGTCCTAGCTTCCAAAAAGCCACACATGAGGTCAGATGCATCCTAGTTGAGAACGCCTTTAGTGTCTGATCCAGAGACGATTTTGCACAAAAGATGTTGGAGAGAAATAGAACCAGCTTGTACAGATATTCCTAGATTCTCCCTGGAAGACTCTCCATCCTCCTCTCAATTAGCTCAAGATCAAGGTCCTGATTCTACTGCAAGAACCCTTCATTATACTTTTGATAACTCCTCCCTTGGAAATATGGAAGCAAAAGATGAGGCTGAATCTGTAGATACCACGAGCTTCTTTCTACATCCCACTCTCGAAGTCAAAGAAGTTAAAGAAGTCACAGAGGTTTCCACTTCTCATATTCCAGCAGTTTAATCAGCCCCTCAAGCCTCTGTTCAATATATCCCCATTGTCATACATACTTCTCTTCCACCACCTCCTTTTACAAATCAGACTCATTTTCCACCCCCACAACCTCTGATGACTGTTCCTAGCTTCCTACTAAACAAATATTCCCCCTGGCATTGCCTCAGATCCTGAATGATATGCCTCAGGATTACTTAAAGATCCTACCTCGTTTCAATGGAGAAAATGATATTGAAGCTCAGAAACACCTGGAAGTTTTCTGTGCCTTCGCAGAAAATTTCAATGTTGAACACCTGGATGTGGTGTTGAGATTGTTTGTCCAGTCTCTAGATGGAGAGGCTAGAAAATGGTTCAAGACCTTGGGAGACCACTCCATTAATAACTAGGAGAAAATGGAAAATGTCTTTATCAAGAAATGGGGAGAGAAGAAGGACCATGGATACTGTCTTACAGAATTCAACACACTACGAAAGAGACATAATGAAGGTGTGTCCGAATTCATCAAGAAGTTTAATAAATTATATACAAGTCTCCCAGCTGAAATGAAGCCTCACCAGACTGCTGCTAAAGTGGTGTTTGTAGCAGCCTTTGATTCAAAATTTGGATTCTCTTTAAGAGAAAGGAAGTCTGCTAGTCTCGATGAAGCCCAAACCGATGCATTGGAAGTGGAATCCAACTTCGATTCTACGGGTAAATCAAAAGGGAGGTCAGACCATGATGCTAGACGAAGAGGGAAAGAATAAGCATCTACCTCCGGTCAAGATAGAGAGGTAGCAAATTACAAAATAGAGGAGATGAGTAAAATGATCAAGAACCTTTCAAGAAAGCTGGTGAAGCTTGAGCTCGAAGAAAAGAATTCCTCCTCCAGGCCACCTCAAGCTACTCCAAACAGGGGTTATAATCCCTAATACAGAAATCCTCCTTTGCAAATATTACAAATAGATCAGTAGGAGCAACAAGACCACATACAGCCTCCACTGTATCTGGAAGGGTAGATGGATGGCCCTGCCGAAGACATCCCCGATGGACAAGATGATCAATATCTTGTTTACTCAAATGGTGATGAAGTTGAGTCTTCTTTGCAAGGAAGCGAAGGAGTGGAGCTTTCCTTGTAGGAAGAAGAAGAAGAAACAAGCGATCCTGAAGATCTAGAGATTGATAATTACTGTAAACAATTTGTAGATTTCATGCAAGCACAGTTTCATAGAAAATATGATCTCAGGTCCTCTACGAAGAGGACACACACACAAGAACAAGAAGAAGAAATGCCTTAGAAGGAGACTGTCGCTCAGAAAGTTGAAGATAAAGGTAAGAGACCTATAACTGAACCTTTACATTCTAATGAATCCATTCCTTCTTCTTCTAAGTTGGCCTCTAATCCAAATGCAAAAGTCAAGCCTATCCCAAAGGAAGAAAAAACCCCAGCTGAGAGTAAAGAGCCAAAGGAAAGTCTTATAGACGAGTCTTCCTCTGCTTTTAATATTCAAAAATAACTAGAAAAAGTTAAAATCCCAGTCCCCTTAACTAAACTCCTGAAACATCCAGTCTACCAGTCTCAGGTGTCTTCTTTCATGCTTCCTCAAGGAGCAGCTCCAATCCCAGATAGTTTAAACCTCTAGGAAGAAAGGGCTATGATAATGTTCGGTCATGATGTTGAGGAGTTATATGCTTCAACTCCTCCTTTCTATGTCTCTTTAGTAATTCATGATTTGCTATTGCACAACTGTATGCTGGATTCTGGAGCATCTCATAACCTCCTACCCCTGTCAGTAATGGAGAAATTGGGGTTGCAGATTATTCTCCCATATAAATATCTCTACTCTTTTGATTCTAAAAGAGTCAAATTTCTAGGTATGATCAAAGATTTGGTGGTAAATTTAGCCCAAATCTTAGCTAAGAGCGTGGTAATGGACATAGTAGTGGCTGACATTCCAGCTCGGTTTGGGATGCTATTATCAAGATCATGGGGTACAAAAATCGGAGGATCTATAAAGCTGGACCTAACCTATGCGACCATCCCTGTGTTTGGAGGCCAAGAAAGAAGATTATACCGGGAAACAAGGTTTGTGAAGATGGTCACTAAAATTGATAATTCAGTGAATTCACCAGTGTACAAAAAAGAGGGTGAGTTTTCTTGTCTAATGCTTGAGGAAGACCAAGATTACTTGCATGAGCCATCTTTCTGTCAAGTGAAGACTGAGTAGTCTTCAAGTTATGAAGAAGGCGGGATATGGACCTTGCACTTTGATGGAGCCAACTCAAAGGAAGGGAATGGAGCTGGGGTTCTCCTTATCTCCCCTACTTCACAACTGGTCCCTTATCTTTCAAATTGAAGTATGAAACCACGAAAAATGTGGCTGAATATGAAGCATTGCTCCTAGGTCTGCAAACAGTAAAGAATATGAATATTTAGAGCTTGAAGGTTTTGGGAGATTCAGAACTGGTGGTGAGACAAGTAAGAAATCAATGTCAAGCTAAGCACCCACGACTGAGGGCTTACAGAAATGAGGTATGGGACTTGGTAGAGAATTTCTTCTCAGCATTTAATATTCAATTCATGCCAAGAGACCAAAATTGAATGGTAGACTCTCTTGCAGTAGCCGCAAGCACTTTTCAGCCGCCTTAGAATCCCCTCCTAAGGTACGAGATAGAGGCCCGTTACCGTCCTTCCATCCCTGACAATGTCAAACACTGGTAGGTGTTTGAAGATGAAGAGCAAGTGAAGAGATTCATGGAGACCGTTGGGGAATTTTCCAATTTGGTCATAGATGTTGGTGAGGAGGAGACTAAGGACCTTCCTTAGAATAAATGGCAGGATACCATGGCTGGGCACAAGGTGCTGCAGCTCAAAGGGAATGTAATACCCAGAGGACTGGTCCCTCTGGAGAGACTATTTGATAAGAATGATGTCCCAATCCGGCCAAGTAAGGTTGTTGAAGAAAATCAAGTAGATGACCTAAACCTCGGCATGGAGGCCGATCCCAAGCTTGTGAAATTGTCTAATAAGGTACCCGAAGAATACAAAGAGCAATATCGGAAGCTATTTCAGACATATAAAGACATATTTTCCTGGTCCTATCAAGATTTGAAGACCTTTGATATTAGCATTATCCAGCACAAGATTCCATTAAAAGGAGATGTTAAGCCACACAAACAGAAATTAAGACAGATTAATCCTTTACTCCTTCCCTCCATAGAAAAGGAAATCAAGAAACTGTTGAAGGCTAAGATTATTGTGTCATTAAGATATTCTGAATGGGTGGCCAACTTGGTCCCAGTCCGAAAGAAGAACAGAGAGGTAACACTGTGTGTTGACTTTCGGAACTTGAACATAGCATCTCTGAAAGACAATTATCCGCTGCCAAAGATGGACCATATATTGCAGAAGGTGGTAGGATCTTCACGAATGTCTATGATGAATTGCTTTTCTGGGTATAATCAAGTAGCAGTGCTTCTGGAGGACCAAAAGAAAACCACATTCACTACTCCTTGGGGAACGTTTATGTATGCTCGAATGTCGTTTGGATTGATCAATGCGGGGGCTACATTTCAAAGGGCCATGGACATTGCTTTTGTGGGGGAACAAGACAAATTTGTGGTGATGTACCTGGACGATATCACAGTCTTTTCAAAGGACGATGTTGAACATATGGAGCATTTGCGTAGAACCTTTGACAAGTGCCGCATGTATGGATTGTCTTTAAACCCACAAAAATATCTGTTTGCTTTAGAAGAGGGTAAACTGTTGGGGCATATTGTAACAAAGGCAGGGGTAAAAATTGACCCGAAAAGGGTAGAAGTCATAAATGGTATATCCTTGCCCATTAACAAAAAGGAGGTCCAAGTTTTTCTTGGACGTATCAACTTCTTGAGTAGATTCATACCGAACTATGCAAAGATACTCTGGTACATAACTGAGATGTTGAAGAAGGATAACAAAGTAAAATGGACTACCGAGTGGTGGGAAGCTTTTAACAGAATTAAAAATGCTTTCGCAGAAGCCCTAGTATTGGCAGGACCAGATTATGTGAAACCCTTCATGATATTTTCGTTTGCATCTCCCCACATCGTTGCAGCTGTATTGTTGCAGAAAAATGAGGAAGGTCATGAACAACCCATCGCCTTTTTCAGCTAAGTGCTTTGTGACGCTGAGCTAAAATATAACATCCTGGAGAAACAGGTTTATGCCTTGGTTAAATCCCTGAAGGATTTTTGGATGTATGTATTGCAGTCAGCTATAACTGCATTCGTACCCACAACGGCTGTAAAAGACATCTTGATTCAGGGGGATAGTGAAGGAAAGAGAGGCAAATGGATAGCCAAGATACAGAAATATGAGTTGGAAATATGCCCCACTAAGCTAATAAAGGGATAGGGATTAGCCAAGATCCTTTCCGAATCAAATTGTTAGGCTTTGGGGATAAATTTATCTATGGTGGCCAATGAAGAGCCCGAAAGAGCAAACGAGCAGCGCGGAATAGAAACCTCCACACAAAAAACCCACATCAAGTACCTTCTCAGTCCATGGTATAAAGAAATTGTAGAGTACCTCTTGACTCTTAGATGTTCTCCAAGCTGCGACAAGACGAAGTACCGGACGTTGAGGTTTAAATCTTAGAAGTTCATCGTAGAAAATGGTCGTTTGTATTGGAGAGACTCATCGGGCATACTACTTTTATGTCTCACAGAAAATGAAACAGAAGAAGTGATGGCGGAATTCTAGGAGGGCATCTGTGGTGGCCACTATAGCTGGAGGGCCACGGCACGCAAGATTCTGAAAGTAGGCTTTTTCTGGCCCAGAGTTTTCGGAGATGTTCATACTCGAGTAAGGGCCTATGAAAAATGTCAGAAATTTGCTGAAAGGCAGAAGTTTGCACCTTTCCCTATGATCCTGGTACACAGAAGAACCTTTCCAACAGTGGGGAATCGATTTCATCGGCAAAATTTATCCCGCCTCAAGTGGGCAACATAAGTGGATACTAACAGCCACTGATTTCTTCACTAAATGGGTAGAGGCCGTGCCAGCAAGGAATGCTACAGACACAGTGGTGATCAAGTTTATGGAAGATAACATTATCTCAAGGTTTGGCTGCCCTGCTAAGATTGTCACAGATAATGCTCATGCTTTTAAGTCTGTCAAATTTATCAATTTTTGCCAACAATATAATATTGTGTTAGGACACTCTACTGCATACTATCCACAAGGAAATGGGTTGGCAGAACCCTCAAACAAGACATTGGTAAGGGCATTGAAAAAGGCCATAAATGAAAACCATAAGAACTGAGATTCTCAGCTCAAGTTTGCGTTATGGGCAAACATAATCACTAGTAAGAGGTCAATAGGAAAATCCCCATATGAATTGGTCTATGGTAGAGCAACGATTTTCCCGATACAATTGGCCTTACTTGTGGCTAGGTTCATGCAGGATTGTCAAGAGGAACCAAACGATTTTACCAGAAGAATGAGTCAGTTAGTAGCGCTGGAAGAGAGTCGAAGTTGAGTAAATCAGAGGTTGACTGAGTACCAAGAGAGAATGAAAGACCTGTTCGATCAGCATGCTAAAGATAAAGAGATGCAGGTTGGAGATCTTGTGCTAAGATGGGATATAAGAAGGACTGAGAAAGGAAAGCATGGAAAGTTCGATCCTCTATGGTTCAGACCTTTCAAAATTGCTGAAGAGGGAGGAAACAACACTTTCAGACTGGAAAATTTGGAGGGTGATTTGCTCGAAGCCCCTATGAATGGGAAATTCTTAAAACCCTTTTTCCAGTATTGATTCAGGCCGAAAGGTCTACTGTATGATATTGTACATTATTCAATTGCTTTTATTATGATGTTTGCTGTTTTGAGTGTTGAGATTGCAACAAGATGATGAGCTTAGTGGAAAGGAGTCGCCTTCACTAAGTGGGCCCGCAGGCTATTTTTGGCGCAAAGTCTATTTTTAGACTATGTCTATTTTTAGACATATGAATCATGTTCTATGAGTTGCAGGATGCTATTTGTGGATGGTTGGTCAAGTCGGAAAAAATAGATGGACTTCTATTTTTAGACATATTGGGCGGAATCTATTTTTAGATTGCCAGTCTAAAAATAGATATGTCGAATATTTTTAGCTCTTAATAATATTTGGACTCTAAACATTATCTTATTCTCTTGGAGCACTTCAGTTAAGTGCACAGATGTGGCACAGGAGCTGACAGAAGGAATTACGCTATTCCTGAGGGTTAAGTGGAGCTATTGCATGGATACTTCAGTTAGAACTCATGTGACCGAGTTTGGTGGAGTTGATTGAGGAGTTAATGGAGTTGTGTTCAGTTTAACTAATCTAAACATAGTTGAGCTATTTGTATCTAGTTTAACTGATTGATACAATTAGTGAGAGTGGTGTGAATTAATTATTAATTAATTCACTAATTATAACTCATTAATCAACTAAAAAGAATATGGTCCTTTATAGTTCATGGACGAGTTTAATTGGAGACGGTGGAGAGGTAGGTGAAGAGCAAGTGTGACTATCGGTTGTGACTATCTTGGTGCATGAGATTTGCACACACATTGATGGAGAATCAATGAGGATTGCGGTACATGCAGTGGGATTTGAAGGGATGCATTAATTTATCCATATTGGATTACTTGTGATGAGGTAGCTAACGGAGTGGAAGCGGCCGGGCATGTGTTTTGCTAGATCTGAGCTTGTGTAGTGTGTAACAATTGGAAATTGTACTGAGAGCTTGTGAGGAGTTTGTACAATGATTGTTACATGATCTCTATCATTATAATATACAGATAGTTGGGGGTTTTCAGCTTTAAGCTTTCCCATAAATACTATTTTTATATGTGTGATTGTTTATGGTTTTAATGTGCGCATGCGATTGTTTAATTTCCGCAAATTGATGATCAATAGTAGAAGAGGTTATGTATTATGCATGAAGCTCAAATAGTGTGTGATCAGGATAATCTCGGTGAATAATATCTCAGTTATTCAAATTTTTACATTGAGTTGTCATGAAGGAAGAAGAAAAGGCATCAAGGAGACTATGTTCGCAAGAAGAAGGCTAACAGATGGTCTGTAGAGTTCTCGACGCGTTCGAGGACAAACGGGTCGTCCCCAAATGGAGCCAATGTTTTTATGACATCCCTCACCGAGCTGGGATGTCCAATAATAATGAGCCTTATACTGCAAAGCAAATACAACAAGAATTGTATGGACTGTGAAAGCCCCTTTTTCACCTATCAGAACCCTTGAAAAGGCTAAAAATCCAGCTTTTAGCTTTAAAAGCACTCATTTTAACATATCGGGCCTCCAACCGCCTTTCGGCTTAAGCCCCTAGCCCTCATTTCCCATGTGACTCCCTCTATGATCGACAACTAAAAGTCCTTAAGCCCTTTTCGGCCATCGGACTTCGCTGGTTCCTAACTCCACTCTTTTTCTTTGTTTCACCGCCGAGGTTCATCTCTGTCGAAGAGATCCTAACTGTTGATCTCCGTAGATCCAACGGCCATCACGCGTCACCTTTCCATCGTGCACATCGCACTTCGCTTCATCCAAAGTTCTCGTTCCCAAACTCTTTTCCGTCGATGCGTTTCCCCGCACAAAATCTTCACTGTTGATCTCGATTTTGATCTAATGGTTATCGCTTCTTCGGCACATCGCGCATCGCTCCTCCTACATCTTTTCCTCCTGTCCGTTTGGACCCCCAATGTGTGCGGCTCCAATTAGACCTCAGTCGTTGATCTCCACAACGATCTGATGGTCCTTTCCCCATCGCTTATCGGCACTTCTCGCCTCGCTCTTCCTCGTTTCCATCTCCCGCATTCCTTTTCTCTGCCGATATGCCGATCCTCCGAGATAATCTCCACTGTTGATCCTTGCCATCCAGTGGTTCGCGCATAACCATACTTTTTAACCTCACAATTGACTTTCTCGCTACGCGACATCTGTTTTGACGTCATCGCTGATCCCACCCGACTGCGCAGGTTCGTCCCTCGCATTCTTCCTCCGCCGTTGATCTAGATTGTTCTGATCAGATGGTTTGCGCTCCTCTTCGCGTTCATTTCATCAAATAACCTGATCGCGCTATTTCCACGCAAAATAAGAAGTTTTCTTAAGACACGCGTCGCTCCCTAACATGTATCGCGTGCCCCCAACCCGATATTACTTACCGCTTAGCTCCCGCGCGAAAACCACCCCGATTCTTCGCAAAACCTCCTTTCGCACAGTTTCGTGCCAGATTAGATTCAAACCATGTTTTCGCCATGGAAACGCCTCCGCTGCATTCCTTGCCTCTGCACTACTCCTCCGCCTTCACCCGAGCCTTCTGAAGTAGTCTACCCCTCATCGCAGGATTTATTTAATCGGTTTGCTGTTTGTGCAGGTTTTCATGGCATTTTAAGTATGCGGGCCATCTCATAGCCAATCATAGTGGCTCGAGGCCGAGGTTGACGATTCTCCACGCCCAGGGAGCAGAGAAAAAAGATGAAGAGGGTCAATTCCACGTCCAAGTCAATGGTTCATGACCATTGGCCATTCTATAGGAACCTCCAGCACAGAAGGCTAGTTCTTCCACTACTAGTAGTACCGCATTCTCCAACACAGAAGGCCAGCTCTTCCACTGCTAACGGTATCGCCTTCCCCAGCAGCAATAGTGGCTCCGCCTCATCAAACAGAAATGATAATTCATGATTGGGCTTATGTGGCCTTTTTACCATATGTTCTTTTCACTTCGTCATTTCGGGTGAAATCCTTATTTCACTCCTGCAGTTTTTACTTTCAGTTAGTTTACATGTCAGTTAGTTCCTACTTTAGGCCTACGCTGTAAGATGATGAGAGGGAGTTTTACCTCATCATCATTTTTGTTTTTGATTTAGACCTGAAACAACATATAAGCACACGGGGAAGATATTTTCCCAAAATATCTTCTCACGCATAGGAATCAGAGGTTATAAAAACAGGAAGAAAACACTAACAGAGGGTTCCAGATTTTCCAAAGGAATCACTAGCTCGAGTATTCTATATGTATTTTGTATGAACTTTGATAGTGGATGTTTGAAGATCCCGTAGGGATTCGGTAATAAGAAGTTTTGCTGGAATTGGGGATTCCGCTCAGGATGTTTCACAGTTTGTAACTGTCTCTCTCTGTGTCTTTTAATATAAGTGTTCATTTTGTATTCCTCCATACTTCTCGTATCTACAGGTTTTGGAATGCGAGTGCTCCCATGTTTGGACGTGAATTTATCATAGCAGATACTCATGTTTTATACATCCATACCACTTTAAATATGGCCCAGGCCTGATACATTGTTCATTTTTTATCTCTTTCGCAGTTATTCTGATACTAACTACAATGGATTCTTATCTTTGAACGAGCCCAGATATATGGATTCTTATCTTTGAATAAGCCCAGTATATATGGATTCTTATCCTTGAATAAGCCCGGTTATAGTTGATATATTACTCCATCTTCTACAATAGTCATCGCTCACATATAACTTGATAAATGTGTATTCATTTTAGAAGTTGACCCCCTTTCATAGCATTCTGTTTTAGAGCTGTCTGATGCATTTACTTATTGCAGTTTGTACTAAGTTTCTGCAGTTTTCCTAGTTGTTGTGTTTAACTTTGGGGTTTTGGTTGCACCCTTATTAAAACCATTCATTTGAGTGATAGTTGCATGAGAGCCAAACATTTCCAACTGTAGTAAATTGAGTCATATGCTCCTTGCATTTAAGATGTCCTAGGCACTGGTATTTATACAACTCAAGGCTGTCTCTAGGAGCTACAAAAAAACCCATGAGACAAGAATTGCAATAATAATTTTATTTTCTTCT